>JTDE01002357.1:3253-28099 GCA_014338405.1 Paragonimus skrjabini miyazakii | reverse complement strand
CACTGTGACAGAATTATAAGGATAATCAACTTTTTAATCGATCTCGTTATAATTTTGTCCAGAGTAAGCATTTCTTCGTGCACTACTGTACTAAATTGTTATGTATCAGAAGATTTATATAGGGTTCGTTATGGGTATATTTTATTTGGTTTATCCACTACTGTGAGAAATCCGAAATTGTAGAAACGGTTTGCGTATGTACCACGTTTCTGTGTCCCGTAAGCCATTCTGTCGCCTTAAGTTTACGCTCCTTCGTCTGTTCAATACTAAAGAAAACCGGAATATCCCACGATAAAAGGTTGCAACTGTCGATCCCCAATGAAGATATGATATCATCCTTTGCTCCTAATCTGCATCATTATGTCAGGAACTTATCGGCAGGTTCACTGAACAGAAATGAAATGGAAGCCCTTTTGGTAGATCTCAGGTTTTGAATTTCGCCATTCAGTATTTCTGATATTCACGTTGGGACGCAGTTTGAGCTTTTATATGATCAAGTGAAGACTTTGGAGCCCACATCTAATGATGGAGCTAGTTGGTTCAAAGTTTAGCTGGTTGATTTGGTCCATTAATACCGATGTATGCCAATCAAACAAAATTGCCTGTTGAATAGAGCTGTTAAAGAAAGATCCGAACATTATCACCCTACCGCCGGATAAGGGCTCCGGTGTAGTCATACTGAATAAACCCTTCTGGTAAAATACGATTTTGATCAAAATGATTACTTGATTGCAAACACACACACACACACACTACACGGACAAGCCTGTTCACATACACGTTAACAAAGGTTCACATCACGTAACCAACAGAACCACAAACTACTAGTGATCGGACAGTATAGTCATTTGCATATCAGAACAAACAAAGCAAAATGAATATCGATCATGATTGTGAACCACTCGCTCTCTTTCGAACGATAGCCACATAAAACATCGGCTTTAGGAGATGCGATCCGGAGGATGTACAAAAGACCGGAAATAAGCACAACTCGCCGACTGTATCCAAGGTGTTCACATAAACAGATTAAAAGAGTACGCACTGATTGGATGCAGTCTCCACCGCGTCCATGTAATTCAATAATCTAATGCTGTAGTGGGTTATCAAAACTCATGAAGAAGAAGCAGAAGCCCTGTCTGGTAGAAACTGGATTGATTGCTTTTTCATCATATGACCGGTCTGGCAGCACAGGCAATCTGAAAATCAACTATCGGTTGTGGTTGTTTTAAACCTCAAAACTGTTTCGATTCGATTGCATATGACGTTTCGATCGGTTGCATCCTGTACAAAAAAGTACCATGAAGCCGTTAAGTCTCATACATATTTAACTTACAAGCAGTGAGAGGGTATGGGATGACTTAACATTCGCCAGGTACTTCTATATCTCGTTTCAACTTCAATTTTGTCATCAGCGGTAACGCACAAGTTGACTTAGGACGAGATTGGACCCTGATACGGTGTGACAGCTTGCTCATCAATACTTATTGGGCGAATACGGACGGTGTAGTAATTACACCGACGATCACTCATGTCAGCCAGGCCAAAGAAGCGATCCCCTGGCCCCCCGGGTAGGCGATTAAATTGAAACCTTCTTCTGGAAAAGTGGTACTACTGTGGTGGACCATTAGGCAGGAGGTGCAAGTATTCCAACTCTCGGCGGAATACCTCAACGTAGGAGGGAGGTGCGTTCAGAAACCCACAGCGAGCGGATCGAGGACGGCGTGGGCGACCGGAGGAGTCATCACTTGACTAGATCGGACAAATGGGCGAGACACGGAGGCGCGATTATTCCAACACTCGCAGGAATGTCTCGACAGGGTCGGGGATTACGGTCAAAGCCTACAGTGGATAGACGGAGGACAACACGAACGACCGGACGAGCCATCACTCAACGAAATCGAACCAACGGACGAGGAATAGCAGGCGGAAAACCCCCGGATAGGAGGCGCCGATCACACACATTAACCGGGAAGAAGTGCACATGATGTGTGAGCGGAAACTGGGGGTGTTGTGGACTGGAATTGTTATTCAAAATCGCGAGCGCGCGTGTGGCATGGTAACTAGCGGGTTGGACAATAAAGATTGTGTTTTGTCGGACGCCTTTTCGCTACACTACTTCTAGCACAGGGACACTTATCAACTGTCAATTGAGTCAAAGGTTTTTTTGAGTCGAAGGTTGTAGTCGAAAATCCTAATCATTCTTCTATCCACACATTGGCATCCTGAGAGTAAAGCAGTTTACATACAACAATAAATGCTTACAATATTACTGATGAGTAGCTTACAATATTATTCACTTCATGTTGCATATGCTGTCTCACAATACAAACCGAGTAAGTCTATCTGCGCACAAAATAGAGTGAAGATATAAACATGTGCAGTTTGCGTGATTACAGTTTCGTAAAGTTGCCAAAGCGTTGTAGCTCGTGTAGGCTGGCTAAGAATACAGGCTATAATAGGTGCTTTCAACGCACGGAGTGTGATATAGATGTATCAACAGAACAGTCTCACTAGGACGCCAGACACATTAAATGTCAATGTGTGCTACATTTCAGAGACGAGAATCTGGGAACAGGCAACGTATAGAACTATCGGAACCCACACGGCCTACTGGATATTGATTTTGCAGTTAAGGTAACTACATGGTCGTCGCCAACATGCAGGCTAAGGCAGGTTTGGTTCTCCGCATAAGGGCCACAGCCGCATACGTAGATTAGATTTTTGTTAACAGTGGAAGTCCTGTAGTCCGCTTCGTAGGTTCAGATAAACACGTCATAAAACGCCAAATCTATTCATGCTGTTTAGTTACGCTCCAACTGAGTACAGTGAAATCGTTGTCAAGGATGTCTTTTACTCGGATATAACTGTTCCCATAAAGTCGATACATAGACGTGATATAGTCATCCTGACTGGATATACGAACGCCCAAGTCGGCTGATTTGGTGAGGTCGAGTGTCGTTTGAATGGCAAGTGTGGATTGGTATCAGAACGATCAAGTAGTGATGAGCAACATTGAAAATGTGTACAGAGAACAGGCTAATTCTAATAAGCATTCGTTCTAAACGTCATGCTCGCTGTTACTACACGTGGTACCCACGTTCTCCGAATCAGATCTGATCTTATATAAACCACATAGCCGTTAGTCTTAGGTGATGTGGCTAAATTCAGGACTATCGTTCTCAGTGAAACACATATTTGTCGTCATTTTATTAACTCCAGTGGGTAACGACCACATCGATCACAAAGGTGTTAGAAACAAGTGACCAGGCGGATAAAACAGCATAAGTGTTAAACCAACCGAGAGTGCAAACACAGAGGTTTGAACCACAAAGACCCAAAAGCCGCTGGATCGAAATCACCCGAGCGATTCCTGAAGCAAGTACTATAAAACGCAATACACTGGATTTCAGAAAAATCCCCACAGTTGTTAGGAGCAAGAGAGAATATTCCTCACGACAGTTCATACAACAGATTTATAAAGAAAATCAAAAGGAATCTATGGCGTAACCCCATCGCCGATCGTTAGACCTGGTTAGCTGAGAAAGGTAGGAAAATGGGAACCGTTTTTGCATTAGGCGACAATAACAGGATCTTCAAACAGATCGGTACCGCTGGCTCAGAGCGTCCGCCAGTGTATCAAACTACCAGCAAGACACATGATATAATTACCCATCACAATTTCAGAAGGTTAGAGTGCTGAGCGAAACAGTTTGAAGTCCAATTTAGCTGATCTCTTGCTTCCACTGTGTTGCTGTCACAGTCGAGAGAATCATAACCACTCACTAAAATTTAGGTCCTCTAACGCAATTCGGCTTTCAAACATAATAAAACTGTTGTCCAAGATGACCTCGTATAGGCACTTTCCAAAAAAAGGCAGGGAGATGTTAGTAGAGGCCCTGAATCAGTTGGGTTGACATATGTGAACGACAGAAAACATCCCCAAAAACCAGAACTACTCGATAACAGTTCCATTATTCGAAAAAGTCAAGGTCTTTTTCAAAACCCACGAATTACGTCACTGAGGAGAACAGAACAGAGACGACCAGACAACTCAGGTCTACCATACAAATTGCCCAGGATTGTGCACAGAAGGAACAAAAAAAGAAGTAGTCTCTTATATCCATCATCAACACCATAGACAACAATACATCAATGCTGCTCACTGATGCCTAACTGCCAAATAACCATAAAAAAGCACACCCTGTACAGGAAGAGAGAGGAAGAAAAAGGAGGTACCTAACTAATAGAAATAACTTCGTCCACATTCAAACATTCACCATTAAGGTGCCTACATCTTGCAAACATCCCAGGGACGGTGAGCAACAGGAAACAACTCACGTACGCACAGGGCTATAAGGAGAAACCCCACAGATTTAAACAAACAGCAGGAGTGTTTAATTCACAATTCACATGACATTCACATAAAACCCAAACCCACGTCCCAAAAGATAGCAATGAACGAGAAATCATGACAATCAAGAACATTAAAATAGAAGCACATGGTAGTCAAAAAGTTCCCGGTCACAAATGTGACATACAAAGTCGTATAAACCCCGAACTGTTCAACCTTAGATGAAGATAGTTACGGTGAAGCCCACAGTCGAAAGCGCAACGGTAGGAATAGTGACCACCGCCAGTACATCAGTACACTAAAGTAAGCATTCTTTGAAATGAGGTACTAACATCTACCAAACACTCAATCAAAAACACCGGGCAGTACTCGAGCTCTGCATCATACTGTCACATGCAGCAGCGCTTCTACGAAGGCTTCCATGAGGTCTAATCGCATAGGGGTGCCAGGGTTACTAAGATTTTTCGCAAACAAACTGGTGCCGCGACCCGTTTTTGGATCAGTTCTCCGACTCACATTTGCACCGCAAATTCACTATGGGATCTATTCGCTTAACAAGTCTCCAGCGCTCATTGCCTGTCATTATTCGTTATCAGTCCATCACTAAACATGGATGAGAATCTCATTGATGACAGTAACTTTGAGGACCTATTCCTATCACCTCTGTCAGTCAAACTTCCCACTTTCTGACAATCGGACCCAGCTCTGTGGTTTCTGCAAATTGTATCTATTTTTCGAAAACGTATAACCAAACAGGCCACTATGTTTGGTTATGTGGTTGCTAAACACCAGACAGAAACTATGCACGAAGTTCGATACATTATTGCCAATCCCGACACAGTTACCCCATATGCTGTTCTGAAACGGGAGATCTTGAATCGAGTACTTATGTCCGAACACAAACGATTGGAGTAATTGCTCAACGATGTGCCGCTTGATGATCGTCGTCCCTCACAGCTGCTTCGTTACATGCGGACTTTGCTGGGTGACAAACCCACAGATGAATGTTTACTGAAACAACTGTTTCTTCAACGTCTACCAAGTCCCGTGCAAGTAACACCTTCGCTCGTTCCCGATCACAGTTTGGACACCCTAGCTTCATCGGCGGATAAGGTAATCGAAGCCATGCCAACTAACGTTGCCACTGGATTTACTCACTTGACATCCACTTGCACTGACGCAACACCGTTCATGTCCTTGATCCATGAACAACAACGGACTATTCAACAAATTCAACTTCAGCTGGACCAGTTGACAGCGCACTGTTCCAATCACACCCTCAACCGACTGCTCATCTTCTTTCACGCAGTCGATCGCTGAACAAATCCCCATCTAAAACTCATAAGACAGATGGAATATGCTGTTATCATCGTAAATTTGGCACCAGTACAAAACGTGTGCTTTCTCTCGAACTCCGAACCATTCCGAAAACGGCAGCACCAGCTGGGTTCTGCGACAAACTCAGCTGGTTTTCAAACTTCAAGTCGCCTGTTTTTCATACTTGACAAAGAAAGCGGTAATAAATTCCTTATTGATACAAGAGCTGAAGTCAGTGTTCTTCCCATCACATCACAAAATCAAATATCATCTTTCCGTAGCTCAACATTCAAAGCTGCCAACGGTTCTTCCACTCAGACCAACGGCCAACGTTCAGTAACAATGTCCCTCGGCTTGAGACGCACCTGGAGATGGATGTTTCATATTGCTGATGTACGATTTACAATTTTGGGGGCAGATTTTCTCAACAGTTTCGGTCTCTTGGTAGATATGAAACACCGCCAATTGCTAGATCCAACCACCAACCTGACTGTCACAGGTCAATCGGCGAACGTTGATTCTCTTCGTCTATCAGTTACACTTACGGAAGCTCACCCGGAATATGCCGCCCTGCTTGCCCAATTTCCTGGAGTACTTAATCCTAATTTTCAGCAATCGTCCACTAAGCACAGAACTGTTCATCATATTTCAACACGTGGTCCGCCAGTAGCTGCCAGGCCCAGACGTTTAGCTCCTGATAAACTCGCTGTCGCCCGCAAGGAATTCGACCATATGCTCCAACTTGGGATCATTCGACCCTCGAAATGTCCGTGGTCTTCCCCACTCCACATGGTTTCTAAAAAGGACTAATGACTGGTGTTCATGTGGAGACTACAGAAGTCTCAATCAGGCCACCGTTGCAGACCGATATCCTGCCCCACACATTCATGATATCAAATCTGATCTGCACCGCAAGACTATATTTTCCAAAGTCGATCTGATACGGGCTTACCATCAAATTCCTGTAGCAGAAGAAGACATTCCAAAAACCGCAATTACCAGGCCATTTAGATTGTTTGAATTTTTGCGGATGCCATTTGGACTAAGAAATGCAACTTTCCAACGCCTAACAGACAAAGTGTTACGCGGTTTGAACTTAGCTCATCCATACATTGATGATATTCTGGTCACTAGCTCCATCACCGAGGAACATCGCACACGTTTGTTCAAAGTTTTTCAACGCTTGGGCGATTTTGGTATTGTCATCAATCCTTCCAAGTGTCAGTTGGGAGTGTCAACAATGGACATTCTTGGACACCATATCAACTCGACTGGTGTACATCCGCTTGCCGTCAATGTGGCTGCCATCAAGGACTTTCCTCAACCCACTTCGGTATGTCAACTTAGTCGTTTCATTGGTATGGTTAACTACTACCGTCGTTTCCTACCAAACCTTGCTGACACCTTGAAGTCACTCACTGACTTGTCGAGTTCCAGACGGAACAAACTCTTGGAATTATCTGAGACATCAGTCAATTCGTTTAACTCAATGAAGCACATGCTTGCACACGCAACATCAATTCATCAATTGAACGCCTCCGCTCCTATCAGTATCACTACTGATGCATCAAATTTGGCTGTTGGAGCCGTACTCCAGCAACTGGTTGATAACAAGTGGCAACCTGTCTCGTTTTTCTCCAAATCTTTGTAGCCGGCACAAACTCGCTACAGTACGTTCAGCCGTGAACTACTGGTAATCTATTTGGCCATCTAACATTACCGTCACTTTGTTGAAGAACGTATATTTTGTGTTTTTATCGACCACAAACCATTAACGTACGCCCTATCGGTCAAACCTCATCACTATTCACCACGAGAGTTACGTCACTTGGATCATATTCCCAAGTACACATCGGACCTCCGACACGTCAAGGGAGAGCAAAACGCGGTAGCTGACGCTCTATCGAGAGTCCAACTGACAAACACCTAGTTCGACAGCTCCGTCGCGTTTGCCCATATGGCTAAACTTCACGCTAGCGATTCCGACACAGAGAAGAGCTTAATGAACGCTCAGCAAAGTACACATCAAGGAGTATTAGTTCTTCATGATTCTTCTACGGGATCACCGAAACCTATCGTTCCAAAATAAATGCGGAAAACTGTTTTTGATGCCCTTGTAACGTTTTGTACACTATTTTCTACTTCATAATTCTGACCGTTATTCACACTTTTCACTTTCCTCAACTTCACATATACAGCGAAGGTTTAACCCAACTTTATCCAACTAATCAATAATCAGCAAATACAACTCACACTTCTCGGTTCGCGAGCCTTGCGTTCTGTCTGCATTCGGTGTCGCTGGTGCACAGAATTTTGGAGAGTTAGAAGCTAACGGAGTCAACCAACTATTGCGACAAATTTCCTTATTTATCTGTCACCGGAATTAACTCAGTTGTGACCTCCAAGATTAATTAGGAACGACGCGACGGATTGTATCTATTGGATACTGCATTTGGTGTAGTGGGAATCTAAATCAAAACACTTTAACGAACTATTGTGAGTCGATCGTTTCCATTTTTATCACCTTTTTGATCTCGTGTTCATACCTGCATTTTGTAGCGTTTCGATCAACTACACCCTTCACATGTCACATCCAGGAGTCAAAGTATCCAGGAAACTCACTTCTGAACAATTCGTTTAGTTTGGCATGAACAAGGATATGGAGATTGGACCGTTTCTGCTTGACTTGTCAACAGTCCAACATCCAACGGCATACCGTGACCCCGCTTGGATCATTTTCGCCTCCTTATACACGTTTCTATTACATGCCCATTGACGTTGATGCACCCTTGCCACCATCGAAAGATTTTCGATATCTCCTCACATGTATCGACAGATTTACTCGGTGGCAGAAGTTTTTCCGATCTGTGACACAACTACTCAAACCCTGGCAACAGCATTCGTAATCGGATGGGTTTCACGCTTTGGCATACCATCCACTATAACTGCAGATCGCGGCTCCCAGTTCGAGTCTCATTTATTCGAGAAACTCACAGGTCTTCTCGGAATTCAACGGATTCGTACCACAGCGTACCATCCACAATCCAGCGAAATGGTCGAAAGATTTCACCGGACGTTAAAGGCTGCTCTGACAACCAAACTAGATTCAACCGCTTGGTATGATCAACTACCGCTTGTGCTTCTTGGACTACACGATTCTGTTCGTGCTGATAGTCAATGCTCTCCAGCATAACTTACCTATGGCACCAGCTTGCGTTTACCTGGTCGGCTACTAACCTACTCGAACAATGCAACCTCTCCTGATCTGACAAACTACGTAAGTCCGTTGGAGTATTTCATGTCCAAGTTAGCTTATCAACCACCACGATTTCGAAGCAAACCCATCAATTATTCTAACAAATTGACTGACTGTTCGCACGTATTTATTCGCCTTGATAAGCTCCACGAGTCTCTACAGCCAGCGTACAAAGGTCCGTATCGTGTTCTGAATCGTTCGGACAAACATTACCCGTTGGATGTTGGTGCAACTCGCAACAATATATCGATCGATCGTCCCATTCCAGCGCGACTTATGGAGGAATCTACTCCAACTGACTCGCACACGCTACCTGAAACAAGTACCTAAAAACCTAAATCCGGTCGATCAGTGCGTTTTCCAGATCGACTTGTGGTCGCTGTTTTACGATAGCCTCACATCTGGTGGGAGGCTATGTAGCCGTCGTCTCGCCCTCTCACGCGGCACTTCACGTGAAAAGCCTATGTCCAAGTGACGCTCACTGTCACAACCTGCGCATGTAAGCCCACAACACATGCATCGGCCCGAAAACCTTCTTCCGCATCGGAACGCACGCACGCACGCGCACGCGGTCACCACCTGCACACTCAGCCAATTGGAACGCTCCAACTGGATGTGTTTCTATGTGGTCATTACACAGGTACGAATGACGCGGTTGGACCCGGTTCGGAACGAGGAACATACGCTGTCTCACAAGGACAGGACACGGTCCGCACGAGCGCTATTGAATTAAGCTTGTACACCGATCCCACCAATAAAAATCCAAACTATTTGATTTAACCTTTTAGTTGACTATAATTGAGATATCGTTATTTGTTAGTGGGTACTCACGCTATCACGGTTAAGAGTTCCACTACATAGTCAATATAAAGTGAACCAAGCTCCGTTCACTCTCCGTTTACTTTTAATGCCAAAAGGTAGGCCTGACAGCACCATGTCGAACATGTGACTAAAACAGGAGCACCATACTTCAGATCGTTTGGAACACAATACTACCAGCCCCATTTCACTACCACCGTCAAGTAGGCACCATAGGCATGCACATTAGTGAACCGCAAAAGGGAAAATGACAATTGAAATAGGTTAACCAACAAGGACCTGGTAGAGTGGGGGTGGGTATCTTACTCGCAAATCATTGCACATTTGCGTATGTACTGGTTGAATGCGCACTCACTCGGAGAGATCGCTGTGGTTTGTTGTTTTGTATTAGTGCTAACTCATCGGAGTCAATCGACCATACAGCTTTCATTGAATGTCGTTCAAACATCCAGTATTATTTCAATCAACCCAAAACAAGTCACTGGAATTCGCCATGTAGACCAAGAGTGGCCGACATTCGGCGGTCGACTGGAATGTAGAAACTGGAGTTACGAAGATAGGTGGAACAGAGTGCATATGAAGACTCGAGGATTGGTGATTCAACGATGATATGAATATCTCCGCAATGCAAACTTATGACGATTCAGCTCGTACATTAAGTTATCTAGCAAACTGCGTTTATCTTTCTGGAACACCGCCAATGATTTGATCTGCAATAGACTACTGCGAGAACACTGACTGTCAATATTACCTGTTCAGACTGACTTAATATTTCCAGTTGATAATGATATAAACTATTGGGGGTGGAGAGTGAAGAAGTAAAATAGCAAATTAGGTGGAGAACAACAACACAAAACTATTAGGTCTATGGGAGTCTTAGACATACATATAATTGTTTTTATACACACAATGCTGGCTTGAGGCGACTAATCGCAACCGCCTCGGCGAAACGCAGGAAACGCGGATTAGCGTGGCACATTATAATCCTGAATGTTGATTCAGGATTAATCCGGTGGCCAACATGCGTCTGGCGATAGACGAGGCCGGAAGTTTGCGTGATTCCGAGACGAAGGAAGTAGGCTGCGCAGTCACCTGCTGAACCCATTTCGCCAGATATTCCATCACCCTAGAGTTCAAACAGCTATCGGTTCTGCCGATGCAACTTTCACCGCAGTTACACACAACTGAAGGTAATGGTAGCTTACTAGTTCGTTCAACGACTACGATTTCTGCTGCACAGTATGCTCGTTTAGTGGAGGCGACGAGGCGTTTTGTTGTCCGAAGTGAAGAAGTGTCACCTTTGAATGGTAGTTCAATGTAGGCTTTCTTCTTCCCAACCGTGGAAAACTCGTGTACTGTTACCAGTCGCTGGCTGTCTTTTGATGAGTCTCAGCGGATACCCATTATCCCGCAACGTCGTTGTAAGCAGTCGGAGTTTGCCAGCTAAACATTCTGATGAACAAATGCATCTGGAAAGCGTAAAAAATGTACTGACCAATGCTCGCTTGTTCTGCATTGGTGTAAAGCTTGTGAAGTGTGTGTAGTAACCAGTCCAGGTGGGTTTTCGATACACGTTTCTTTCTACTGATCTATTATCCTTGCGACCGATCAAGATGTCTAAAAACGGTAGGCATCCGTTCTTTTCCAGCTCACAGGTGACTGTCAGATTAGCATGACATACGGTGAACTGGTTTACCACCTCATCGATCCTTTGCAAAGATTGCACTAAACGTGAGAATATCATCCACATAACGTTTGTACAACGGCAGCGACGAAATGTCTACAGCCGTTCCCCTTTCTATCATCAGCATGAAAAAATCCGCTAGCATCGGCCTCCAGGGCGACCCCGTCTATTTGTCAATAAGGCTCACTCTGAAAACTGAAATTGATATTCCTCGTGCACAGCAGTAGAGACAGTTTAAGCATATCTCGAGTAAACATTCAGGATTATAATGCGCCACGCTAATCTGCGTTTCCTGCGTTTCGCTGAGGCGGTCGCGATTAGTAGTCTCAAACCAGCATTGTGTGTACAAAAGCAATTATATGTAAGTCAAAGACTTCCATGGGCCTTAATAGTTTTGTGTTGTTGTTCTCTACCTAATTTGCTATTTTATTTCTTCACCCCCCCTCCAATAGTGTCATACATATGATCCTGGTTATTGTTATTTGGTAGTGAAGAGGCAATAGAAAATGCTATCATGTACCACCGACCGTCTTCTTACTGCTTTGTTCAAATTTATAAAGGGAAACAACTGCTAAAAACGATATAATCGACGAATTAAGTTGAGATTGGATGCCTGCCTCGTCCAACAACGTAAACGTGATCCTTTTCAGAACTGATTGTGTTGTTTACGTTTTGTTCAACCGTTTAGAGTGCTTGGAATATGATGATCAACCAGGGGTAGAGATGACAGACACGGCGGCATGGTGTGAAAATTGATTAATCGAAGAATGGGCAGTATTCACTGAGAATCACCTAAGTGATCAAGCCTCAGTGGCGAGCGCGCACACACAAAGACCGAGTCAACTGAAAGTGAAAGTCGTGTAACTTCTAGCACTGGAACCAGACAGGCTAGCTGTGTTAACTAACCCCAACCAGTTACCTTTCTCATGCGTTGGATGGACATTGAACACCGATCTGACAACTTTTTTAAAATGAGGACGTCTATTGCATAATTTCATTACACGTGGGCTAATGCTGGTGGCCATAGCTTAACTCAACCATAGCAACAAAAAGTTCGTAAAAAACTTGAGTGGATAAGTTCAAATAAACTCGGTTACAAGTAACCTCATTTCGGAAACGTAAAATCAGTCACTCCATGAAAAACCTCACTCGACCAAGTAACCCAACAAGGTTAAAAACGCGCAGAAAAGAACAGAGGAAAACCAGGCTTAATGGAACGTAGTTCCAAAATAGATCGGAAGTTGGGAATTAACACAACAATGAAAACAAACCATCACGATGTATCAGTAAAGATCGTGTTTAAACCTTATTCACGGAGCAAACACAATGAAAGCTCTTCTGTTGACAGAGCATAATAGAAACAAAGGCGTTGAGCTCAGTTAACCAGGTAACGCGATCTTCCACACGTCATTCACCAGCATTCCACATGGAGAAAGTTCGCTATACAAATCGTTTGATTAAAACAAAACTCGACCGAGCACATGGGGGAAAGGTTTGTCGCGCACACAACAACCCATGGATAGATAAGCAGAAGCACGTGACCTACCGCTTACCTCTGTTGTACGACGATCGGCGGAAATCTGACCGAGGAGGAGAAACGCCAGAGCGAATGTGCCGAAAATGAGAAAACTCGGTTCTGTCCAAGCACCGGCAACAACACAATAACGAACAATTGGTAACATGCCTAAACTGATAAACCCTAGCAAAAGACTGGGTTGTTTCCATTGAGGGCAGGGTTATGAGAGAGAAAAAAACAAAAGATGCTGCAGTCAGTAACTGAAAATACAGACACACACAACCACGAAAACAATGAAAATACTTCATGTGCCCGCGGAATGCGCTGCAGCTGGCCAGAACAAAAAAAGAGGAGGGAAAAATGACAACAAAATCATTAGATATAGCCGATATATCAAACGGACGAGTCATGATTTGCGAGAAACCGAAACGTGTGCTTATTAACGACAGTCGATTATAGAGGGACGGGCGGAGCGCACAAAAAAAAAACAGTTCTTCAATAACGGTAACACAAGCGATCACACAAAACACAATACATAAAGACGGAACAACTGGGGTTAAATAATAAAACAAAAATGACTGACTGTAAACAAGGCATGGTTATAAGATGAAACAAACAGGAGAATAAACGCCAGACGAAACGAGCGCACATTGTACCCTGTGTATATATCCGGTGGCCATACGAACAGTTAAATTACGTTGGCGAGCGGAACATCAGCCAAAATCTGAATGTGTATCCAGAGTCATAGACTCCTTGCACTAAAGGATTTTTTAATGTGATCCCACACAGACACGTGTACTCAACATCTACAGAATACGCGCATGAGAGCACAAAACACCATAACCAAATTGTTTTCACTTGTGTAGCTCATGTTCACTTCATGGAAACATTATTAATGTCTCGGATTGCTCCCGTGAGTTCATCGGAAGTAAAAGACCATTTGAGGAACAGTCTATTGCATGCATTCACTATTGTTGCTATTCTTTTATACAATTACGAACGGAGTCACTGGAATCCATGCGCACGAGAAGGCAGTACACTCGCTCGTCCTTATCAAAAACAGTAATACTTCGATGGTTGAGGCTAATGCCTAACTAACAAGCCTTCAAGCTTTCTCATTTCATGTGATCGCTGGGTAAGGCAAACGTGAAGGTGGCTTCCTCAGATGCATGCTCACTAGTTGCGAGGGTGCAGCTCATAGAACTGTTGACTATCTATGTGAGCATAATTCAATCCGTAGTTTGAATCTGAACGTTAGATTATCTGAGCAAGCACTCTAAAACAGTTAATGGGACTATACGGTCAGAGGGATGATGACGTTGCTATGGGATCACTTTCATGTCCATTGTGAGAGATGCATTCATTACAGTGTTACAAGAGAACGACACTCCATGTTGATATTAAACGTGAGGTTTACTGTAAAAGTCAGATGGCTGATATTTTTAGTGACGACACAAACGGGGTGCCAATGCGTGACAAGAGCTGTATCACCTGAAATACGTTATACCGTCGGTAGCTTATGAATTTAGATGGATGACATCACTTAGGCAATCACGAAAATGTGGATCTGGAGGGCTTCTTTTCCTCGGTGAACACCGCAGATCGAAATCGAAGCTAGAGAAGGATAGTTGTATATCTCTCGTTGATGTAGCATGAAAGAGTCCTATATATGGCGCGACCCAAAGGAGCACTTATAAATAAGAAAACTTCGAGTAGACGCAACTCACGCTACATAACCCAGAGAAAATCAACCTAAAACGTAACTTATAACACAGAAGTGACAATGCACAGTGACAGTACGCCTTCCTATGGTGGACGCTTACAGAAAATCCACAATTTGAAAAACATCGGCAAACGCAACAGACCGACAGCTATAAACATCGAAGTAATACCGAGGGAAAATAAATCGGATTGTATGATAGCAGACTGTAAGCACGAAGGGTTAGATGATCTCATAACACGTGAAATAAGTAAAGCAAATGGTAATACACTCAGTGTGGCAAGATTACTAATGCCATTCATGCCCAACTTGCCCGTAAGGGTACAATGAAGGTTTACACTGTCCCCCAGTGTGTGCTTCGCCGTTACGGGTTAGATGGATGATAAAACCAGATATGTTCCTTAGAGTGCAGGTAAACAGTACGTAAGAGAAAATTAACTAGATTTCAAATGTGATCAAAACGTAAAATATTGTCACAAACGTAGCAAGGTTCAGCGATTGACATGATTTATTATCAGCCAAGATGGGATTTAAATTCGTAGAGGCGATCATCATCATCATCATAACAGCCATGAGCCTGACCAAAAGGTACTGTGGCTCGGACCGCCGTTCACCTCAACAGTGACGTAGAATATCCTAGAAGAAAAAGCTACTGAGGAGGCTGAGAATCAATGAGAGAAGACTAACAGGAAGAATTAGAAATGGTATGGATACGGGCCCGCCAATGACTGCGACACATCGCCATCTCGGATAGCGTCTCTAACCAGCGGTTTGAGTGATCACGAGGACCCCAGCCAGGCAGGCGACACCTACCCACTTTGCTCAATGTAGCAGTCAGGGTCTTCATATTTCGTGACCACTGTGTTGCTTGACCACCACGCGGTTTTACCCAACTGTTGGTGGCCTCAGGATATAATGCCCGGTAAGGTAAACGATCAGATGACATACGGAGTACGTGACCTAACCATCGCAAGCTGTGCAACGTAATTAGCTGACCGACTGATCGCGCATCCCGAGCGTTCCTGAATACGAGCCGGCGAACTGCCACATTGCTCACGCGATCAGTCCACTTAATATGGGCCAATTCGCGGAGACAACGATGGTCAAACACAGCAAGCCTGTTGATGTCAGAGGCGATCAGCATCAGGCAACATAATTCAGGACTGAGCGTACAAATGAAATACGTTCTATTTTTAACCTAACTTCAGGATAAACAGTTGACTATGTGAAAGAAAAGTTAGTTGTCTACTTGCAATTTAGAAATGTTTCACAAAATATTTTTTATTTCGTTCACGTAGTAACCACAGCTGTAATGTAATCAGCCGGATGATGAATATCCGAAAACACTGTTCCAGTTTTTGTTGAGGGACGGTGGTGGGGGAAACACGCTATCTTTAAACAATATCAAATGGACTATAAGAAGGAGAAGGTGAAATGGTACGCACATAATCAAGCAGACAACTATTAGATGTTACATGACTGTTTCCGGAGATATAACCACGTCAGAAGATTCCATTCAAACGTCAGTTTCACAATTATTAGTTAACAGAACGAAAAAAACGCAGCCCGACAAAATTTCCGAGAGGTACACGATTACTGCATGGCACGAAAAAACAAGATCCATTACGACAAAATGTGCTCAAACATGATGGAGATACTGTCCGCAAAAAAAGTCACAAGAAATGGATAACAGTTTAAAGCTAACAAACGGCACCTATTCACACATCTGCCATTTAATCATCCTCATCATAGCAGCCATGAGTCTGATCAGAAGCTACTGTGCCTCCGGCCGCCGCTCACACCAACACTGACGTGAAATATCCTAAAAGAAGACGAGGAAGTGGTATGAATGCACGTATACCATTGAATGCGTCACACTGCTATCTCGAATAGCGTCTCTAACCAGCAGTTTGAGTGATCACGAGGACCCCTCCCACTTTGCTCAGTGGAGCAGTCAGTCTTCATATTTCGCGACCATATTGTTGCTTGACCACCACGCAGTTTTACTCAACGGTTGGCGGCCTCATTATATAATGCCCGGTACGGTAAACGATCAGATGACATACGGAGTACGTGACCCAAATACCGCAACATATGCAATTCGATTAGTTGACCAGTTGGTCGAGCATCCTGAGCGTTCCGGAATACACGCCAGCAAACGACCGTGTTTCTCAGCCGATTAGTCTACTTAATGTAAGCTAATTGGCGGTGACAGTGATGGTCAAACACAGCAAGCCTGTTGATATCTTCCTGGCGAAAAGGCCACGTTTCTGAACCATAGAGAAAAACAGAACGTACACAAGCATTATATACTCTTCCTTTCAGCGACAACCGAACATCTATCCGACGCCACAGATAACGCAGTTTGGTAAAGGCAACTCGTGCCTTTGTTATCCTCATTAATATCTCATCAGAAATATTACAACAGGTTGACGAAACAGTGCTACCCAAGTATGTGAAACTGTCCACAGTCTCAAGCGGATTACCTGCAATGAAAAAAATAGGAGTTGAAGTGCCCCAGTCTTGAAGCAACACTTTGCACTTTGAAAGTGTAAGGCGCATTCCATACAAACCAGCTCGGTCGCTCAACCTGTCCAGTATGGTTTGCATGTTTTCGGCAGAGGGGCTAAGTAAGACAATGTCGTCCGCATACTCTAGATCGGTCAACCTAGCGCAAGGAAGAAGATCAACACCAAACCCACGGTATTCCCGAAGCGCACCCTCCAGAATGTCGTCCATGACAAAATTGAACAGGTAGGGGGAAATCGGACACCCCTGACGAACACCACTAGAAGTGATGAACGCCCGAGACAGTTGACCATAAACTCTCACCTCGCTTGCAGAATGAGCACACACTGATCTCAGAAGATTCCCGTATTTCTCTGGTACTCCCTTGCGGAGAAGGCAGCTCCAGAGAACGTTACGAGCAACTGAATCGAAAGCAGCCTTCAGGTCCAAAAAGACCAAGACAGTCGACTGCCTATAAGGGGTGCTGATGTTACAAAATCCGTTGCAAGGTAAAAATGTGATCAACGCACCCTCGACCGGATTGGAATCCTGCCTGTTCTTCGCGTATCTGGCTTTCTTTGGGATTAGTGAGCCCACGTGAAATGAGGCCGGTGAGTAACTTGGAGGAAACAGACAAGACTGAGGCCTCTGTATGTGTCACACAGACTTCGGGCACCCTCTTCAAGAATGGGAACTACTGTTGATAGACACCAATCACAAGACACCTTTTCAGTCTCCCAGATCGTCTGGAGGAGTTTTGTCAGTTCTGAAATCAACCTCTCGCCAAAAGAGAAGGGAGGAGGTCTGGACCAGGAGCCCTATTACGCTTTGATATCTTAAGCTCCAGGACCACTTCTGCTTCCGACGGAGGGCCGCCCAGAACGCAATAACTGACTATTCGTGTCCCATCGTCCACATGGTCTAGTTGAGGCCAGCTTAAATGCTCTTCAAAATGTTCAGCCCACCTGTCAAGTCGGCGCGATTGACTGATGATAAGTGAACCATCTTTTTCATATATGGTCTCACACTGACTTGACGACCGACACGATCACGGATAAGGAAAAAATGCCTTCTGCTATTCCCAGATAAAAAGGCTACTTCCACCTCTTACGCATGTTCGATCAAGTAGTGCCCACGGTCTTTGCGCAAGCTTTTAGTCAGCTTGCGTTCAAGTTCTCGACAGTCGTCGTCATATTCAGAACTAGGTCGGATCGAACGACGCTTGTTCGTGAGGTATGTCGACGTGACGGAAATCCAGTTCTGTCACAAGTGAACAGCTCCTCCGGAGCATACCTCTTCACAGCATGCTTTCATAGCTTCGGCGATCTGTTCCCAATGTACGTTAGGATCACTCACCTGACTCGAATTGGGCAACTTCTTCACCAACGCTTTCTGGAAAGCGTTCTTTACATCCTCATCGCTCGAATGCCAGTTAAGCACCTTGCATTTACGAGCATATGTCCTCTGGGAAAATGATAAAACAAAACGTACACACACAACAGCATGGTCCAAGTTCAGGTGGTTGCTTCAAAAGACACGAAAGTCCTTAACAGAGTGGCGCCACGTGTAACTGACTTCTATATGATCGAACTGTGTCCATGGCTGAGAAGCACAGGGAAGTCTCCAAGTCACACAATGCTTCCTCCTGTGTTGGAATGCCGTGCTCGAAATATCCAGACTGTGGGATGCGCACAGCTGTAGTAGTCCCCCGCCATTGTTTGTGCGTTTTGCTCGGACACCAAACCCAACTCCTGGCCGCTTCTCATCCTGTGAAAGACGACCAAGTTGAGCATTAAAATAGCCGGCTAGTATGATGATGTCCGAATGTTTAGTTTGCCTCAGAAGGTCAACAAGGGCGTCATAGAACGCATCCTTGGTAGCATCCGAACAGCTGTCTGTTGGAGCGTACACTGATATACTGTATACACAACGCCGTTCTGACTTGCGTCGAAGGACTTTTACCGAGGTACTGAGTCTGACATCGCACAAGCGACTGTTCACTAGGATCCAATTGGGCAACCACTGCTCCACTTTGGAACTCAGTGCGATTCTCACTCCAGCTTGACCTCGAGATTCAGCCTTGGCGTCAGCAGAAACCCTGCGAGAGAAGCCCTTGAATCGACAGTTATCTAAAGATGTGTTGTAAACCCTCCTAAACAATACGCTGGTTCGTCCTTGCTATCGCAATGCGTTTGGCAGAATTCGGATTCTCTTCCCGTTACTAATTCACACGAAAATCTCGGTCCCGAAAAGTACACCGACTGTTCCCGTATTCGCACCAAGACAAGCCAAAAGACGCGTACAAAAAAAGCTTTGTTCCGCCCCAAAACGTGTGTGACCAAGGCGACAAAGGCAAAGTGCTTATAGGGTGCACAGTGGCCATAAGAACATTCCCGAATCGTAAAAGGAGAAGGACATTTACCGGAAAAATAGTTAGGGTCACTAATTGGCATAACGGAGTAAAAAGTCTGACGGGTAAAAAATAGCCAAGGCCACCCTCTCGGTCGCTCTGAGCAGGTCCGCAAACTAGGACAAAGTTAATCGTTTTTTCCTTTCTCACGGCGGAGGCGTCTTGGGACGGTAACAGGGTGGGCGCCCTAACAAGGTGAGCTCAAATGGATAACGGTGCCAGAATTGTAGACTCGTGTTTCCGAAAAGCAGCACACATCAAGCTCCAGACTTGAGAGAGTACTTGCCAGAGCAGTTCGCTGACCAACGTGTCGGACAGTGGGGACATTGAAGGCGCCAGTGTTTACCAGTTGTCCTGGTCTCAGAAAAAACATATCGCACGAAGACACATGGGAGACAGAAGAAATGGGGGAGGGTGAAATAGTAGGAGAAAGTCGTGTTGGGTGAATAATGTCACTGTCGGGAGGACGATAACTTCTGATACTTACTGGTCGTTTATGCCACGGAAGGGGTTGACTTGAGGGACCCCCCTCCGAGCCTCTGACTCCAAGGTCTGACCTGCGAGACAACAGGATTTCTTGGGGGACCCCACCCAGAGCCAATTACTCATGAGTCTGACTCATTTGGTAGTAAGGGGCTTGCTTAGCCCGAGGGCGCAGTGAGTAAGATATTAATGTCTGATTTTGAGCACTGATGCACGCAGTGTGTGTATTCGAAGCTACATCGGGCTTTTGCGAGATACCAGATGTTTCTCGGCCGTATTGGATAATACGCCGGCGGTCACGGTCAACCGTTGGGCGATCGGAGTGCTCTTTGTTTGAGGATATCTTTTTTAACCCCGTCTTCTTGATACGGAAAACAGCAGTGCCGCAATCATAGAAATAGTTCTGCTGTATGCCTATAGAATCGTGCCTCGCTACCTAAGCATTGCTAGGCGGTCAGTAGTACGACGCACTGACTGCTCTCCTTCGGCCTGTCTGAAAAGGTTGCATCAGGAAAGATAGGAATCCTAGTCAGCATAGGCCGCCAGATCAAAACAGCTCACAAGCCCGACGACCTCGCCAAGGTAACAGTATAGGTCAGGATCTGAGAATTCAGTGATGCAGATTGCACTTACCAAGTACTTCAGCTAACCAGTGGCCTGTTCAGCTCAGGGCCAGGATACCTGATCAGTTCGGTGAATCACCGCTGGCAAGGTCACCCGTCTTGGAATAACTTCTCACCTATACAAGGTGCAAATTACAAACACCCACAATGCAACGTCATTTTGAATGTCCCTCTCTAAGTTCATAACTTCGCTATGCTCATTCGATAACCCATAAGCGGAGGAAGTGTGTCCACAAAAACAAAGGCCTATACGTGTTTGTGTGTGCGTACGCAAAAAAAGTCAACCGGTGGCATTATATGTCAGCAAAAAATACCATACAAAAGCCCATACAAGTGATGTCGTCAATCCGGACATTCAGTTGATTTGTAAACCGGAGATTTAAAAAAAAATCAATTTCCGAAGTTGAGTGAAGTGAACCAATCACTGAGTAAGCAGCACGCATATCCATAGTGTTAACACTATACATCAGACGGAGAAGTAAGACGGAAACGTGGCTTATATCCTCAGATAAGTGATCTGCACCCTTTCCAGTTTAGGATGCCTCGATGTCAACTTGAGATGTCCCAGGTAACTGGCTCTAAGCAACCTAACTTGGTTCACTCTCGGCAGGTGGTGGGACCGTGTCCTCTCACTCTGTACCAGCCAACCAATCAGCCTGTCCGTACGCACAATAGCCATACGACCCCGTTCCCCGTTGAAATCCAGCTAATCCATTTGACACATCTTAAATTGACATCGAAACATTTTGAACTGGAGAAGGTATAGTGGAAAGTAGTAAATGATAAGCGCCGTGTAAACAGGCTGCATAGAGGCGGAATGTGGAAGGCTGTGCGGAAGTACAATGATTTCGTGGGTGTTACGTTGTTATCCTAGCTGGATACATGGATTCGTCAATACGTTGGAAACGTCGTCAGTAGAAAACCGTAAGGCCGAATGTGCGGAAACCCACCGTTAGACGAAAGAAGCAATCACCGACACATAGTGCCCATACAAGCACAACGGTCGAGGTGCAAATATCAGCCAGAAGAAGGAGGCGCAAGACCAACCCTGAAAGGTCTGTCTGAATGCGAAGGCCGTGGACAAATGTGTTCAACTTGTAAATTTAGGGCTATCCAAAACAAAAACGAGTCGATATGATTGAAAACACCAGGTGTACCTCAAATTAATCAAAATACTAACAGGATAGTCGGTTAACTCAACCTATGCACGATTGCACTGTGACTAAGGGAGATCGACGTGAGGAAGATCAACGTAATCTGATAAATATTCACGATTTGGAACTTGAATCTAACTGAAAACCACAACACCTGTTTTAACCGGACAGACTGTGTGTATGCACCTGTATGAAATGTATACTTGCGTGTGTGAAAGCGTATTCGATCGCCTAAGGTCACAGACATCGCGGTACCAGATTGAATCAATCGCGTTTGATTAATTCATTCAAACTTGGTAACACAAACTAGATTACTACAGTCTAGGTGACAGTGTATACATGAGAAAATCGGAAAATGGATCAAGTGTTTTGTGAGGTCTGTATTATGGGAACTTCTGTGAGTTAGAAAGCCTATCGTTCACCTAAAAGAGGTCACGAATGAGTGAGTGAGCACACGTAGATTGTCATAACGTTTATATTACCTGGATGAATATTAGCCGGTTGAATATAATTATAGCCAAAAGGCTATACACACACAAGCTGATTAGTGCGACGTTTTAGCCTATACAATTAACGGTGTACACAGAATCACACAGCCGAAATGCATATTGTTGTGTTACACAAACCTAGATAGGTACATTCCACATCAACAGAGATCGAATCGAGTGTCTTTATTGCGGAGCTCATACCTTAGAATAAGCACACGGTAATGTAGGTAATCAACTACAAAACGAACGATATAAAGAGAGCAGAAGGGATCAAATGTTACGCAGGTGTGAGAACTAAGTTTCCCTATAATTATACGGTGGTACACAGCACAAAATGATAAACCAAAGTTTATGTAAACCACATGATCATCAAAGATCTAGCGGCAAACACATCGACAATGTTATCACCAAAATCCGCGGCAAAACGTAGTATCATGAGATGGACCATGTTGAAACGCAAAGATATGGTAGAAACTATAGAAACTAAACGGCGGGTTATCTCCCTATTTTCGACTGGCACACGGTTGAAGTGACGACAGAATTTTAGCAACAACCTTAATGGTACTGTGAATGACCAGTCAACCACACTTTGGTGAGCGCGATTGTAGTCCGACGCGTCGAATGAAACTGAAGTGAAACCTGGCAACTACGAAACGTGACCAAGACGCTTAGCAATGGATAACACCCACATAATTTTATGTGTATGTTCACAAGAGAGAAAGAAAAGAGTGAACAAAGTGCCAGTTTAGGCCATCGGATGGAAATGTGTGTGAAGGCATCCAACATAGGGTCACATGGCCAGACCGTGCGCACAAATAACAACTCACACGATCAGTTCAAACCGTAGCTTTGTGCGACGTAAACAGAGAGCAGAACGGAGGTGTGGGCAGTCCAGGCCGTCTGAAAGTTGCAATGGAAACGTATTGGAGGCAGGCGCGAAGCTAGAGTTGTCTGAAATGCTGAATGAATGTGCGCTCGCATTACGGCTTTCGATCAGGACACCAATGCATGTGGAATAGAGGGTTGTGCAGCCTAATAAAGCACAGCCCGATAACATTGGCTCGAACTGACAAAAGGAAGACAGGACACACAAGATAGTCATAAGTGAGAAAATAACAAGCAATAAAGAATGCGAGAATTTTAAAGCGCATAATAGAAATAAACCGGTATCCATCAACAAATTGAGTTAACCAACAGAAGTAGTACGCACCATTTAAAAACGAAGCATACAATAATCAAGACTTACGGGTTATTTAACCATCAGCAATAAAAGAGCAAGAGAAAGCGGATACAAAAAAATGAAGTGAAGCGAACTTCAAACTGAGTCTACTTCAGTGTTCACTCGTAAACCAATAGGCCACAACCAGCTTCGTCATCGTTTGAATTTAATATAAATTCTCAACCACGCAACAGTCACCGGTATAAATTGGTCACGTCGTATGTCCTGTTCAACTAATCAGCGAGATATGTACAGGCGTCACAAACAGATTACGTACATCGATTTCTCAATCTTGACAGTTCATGTGCAACCGGGTTTATTTAAAAAAGCATACGCTGAAAACGATTAATCAACCAACTATCTGGGCTGGATAGTCCGTGACAAACCTACTATTTGTGTGCTTCTGATATTTCAGCTGGAAACAGTGTGATATCGAGTACAAAACCCACGATAACTTGTTGGAGCCCGACAGGCAACTAGAAAAATTGTCTAAACAGGGGCGGCCAGACGGAATATAATCCACATGCGGCCGGGAAACATCATATGACAACAAACAGTGATGATTTTATCATATGATAACCTATTCAGATACCACAGACCAAATCTGTATTGTCTGTAAACAAAATCCTAATAATGTTGCTGACTTAACAGTCTGCGCAACAGGTGCATGTACAGAATAAACCTACCCCGGAAAGCTTTTGCGACTGGGGAGCAAAGTTTGTAGGGCAAACATTTTGCTTTCTCTGAGCACGAGAAAAAATTAACAGCCACGTAGGACTGTATTGCAAATTTGGATCCACGCGCTCACATCAAAAGCATGAAGAACGAGCAAGCAAACAGAATACTAAGGGATTTCACCAGAACAAAGCTTTCATAAAAAACAGTCAGAAGGACATGATTCAAATGATTGTAACCGAGCACCAATTTCAAGATCACAGGATCAAGTGTCAAAAGGGCTCAAATGTCAACATGTGGTGAAGGACGTTATACGAGAGCAAGCGCCTGATACAGTAAAAGTGAAAAATCTGACAACAACAAAACTCGAATTAAATGCGCAGGTGATGCGACACATTTTGTCAAAAACAAACATCGTTGTTGGCCTTGAATCGACTATTCAGACAACCCAATCGAATTTTGCCAACATTACGTGCTAGTGTGTACATGATCAGCTCTAAAAAGCGAATTCAGTTCTCAAGCACAGGTGAAGAGTAGGAAGAAAATAAGTTGAATATGAAGGGGTAGTCTGCGATTCTGCTCTCGCATTCATATATATAAATTTTCACCACTTTCGCTTATAT
>JTDE01002356.1:92220-107873 GCA_014338405.1 Paragonimus skrjabini miyazakii | reverse complement strand
ACGGATCTTGGAACATCGGCACTGTTACAGATAGCCGACAATCGTGGTCTTTTTGGACCTGAAGGCTGCCTTCGATTCAGTTGCTCGTAACGTTCTCTGGAGCTGTCTTCTCCGCAATGGAGTTCCAGAGAAATACGTGAATCTACTGAGATCACTGTATGCTCACTCTGCAAGCAGGGTGAGAGTTTATGGTCAACTGTCTCGGTCGCAGTCAATGGCGGACCTGTATCCATACCGTTTCTAATTCTTCCTGTTAGCCTTCTCTCATTAATTTTCAGCCCACTCAGTAACGTTTTCTTCTAGGATATTCTACGTCACTGTTGAGGTGCGCGGCGGCCCGAGCCAGAGTATCTTTTGGTCAGGCTCATGGCTGTTATGATGATGATGATGATGAAGTCTTTGACCCACGTTAGCTCATAGATTCCATCCTGTTGGATGTGTTTATTTTTTGAACTGGTTGATGAATTTTAGGCTTTAAATTCTTTTTCGTGTTTAGTGTTTGCCTGAGTATTGATTTTTGCGATGCTCAGGTTTCGTGTTCACTTTGATCCTCGCGGAGGAGATTGGTGACAATTGGTCATATCTCTTGGTGGGCAATTCGGGTTCGTGTGCTAGTTTAAGTGACTTTCATCTGGTTTTTCTGACCTAATTTTTTCTGTAGTTATTGCATTTATTTTATATATAGAGTTTTTTTATCGCCCTGTTTGAGTCGTTCCTTCGGTTTTGAAAGTATTTTTCCCGAAGTTTGTTTGTGTGGTGGAGCGATGCCATGTGGTCACATAAGTCCTGTGGTCATTTTTGACAAAGATTTCCCGCCGTGTTCCTTCTGACAGTTCGTTGAATTTCATTTTGTATGCTCCAAGTTAGTCAGGTGTTCTTTGGCTTCTACATTTTTGTGTTGGTAAGGCGTACTTCGACTGGGACGTCTTGTACATCATTTGATAGCAAACCGTTTGACAAGTTTCTCAGGCACGTGTAGTTGCTGCCATTGGTATTCTTCTCCACAAGTTCTGGAAGCTTTTACTTGAGCGCATACTTGGATTCAGATCGCTCATTGGTACGCTGTCGTTTTGCTCTCACTTTTGCTGGACAACGACCCCACCGATAGCAACGACTGACTGTCGAGAAACTGGCTTTACCGTCGGCAAAGCATAAGCACCAAATTAGTTTAGAAAGCTGCCTTAGTGGTACTCACTCCGAAGATCCTAATAGCTACTGGACACAAATCGCACAGGCTATTCAGAAAGCAGTTACTGTAGCATGCGGCACCGGTACATGGGCTAAATAAACACTAGATTTTAGAGAAATCTCTGGAGTTGTTAGAAGCCAGGCGGAAGATTCCTCCTGATAGTTCACATAATAAGCCTAGAAGAGATATCCGTAGGAAACTGAAACGTAGTCTTGGTTATTGGAAAAAGTTAAGGAAATGGAAATCGCTTTCGCTTCAGTGAACGCCGGCAAACTCTTTAAGCTGATCCGGGCTACTAGTCAGAAGTCAAGTGAAAATGTCAACTTTCTTTTGTGTCTAATAGCAGGCACTCATCGAATTTTAACGACCTCCGTGATCAAGCCTATTCGCCCGAATTCATATGCGCTAGTAGTTTTATTTCGTTTAGTGATGAAACTTGTACAATGTATATCACAAGCTCATTGAATAATGGAACACCTAAAAATGGATCCCATTCTGAAGGTGACCATCGATTGGGATGAGCACTATTGTTCCTTGTTGGCGATTTCGAGCACTTTTATCTGTAACCTCTCAGTATAAACCAATATGATGAGCACTTATCAAAAATAAAGTAAATTTTCTGGGAGCTTTGATGTACGATTTAAAGACAGCGAGTAACCTACTTCATCGACTTTCAGGCTTCGTGATTATTGTGCCAAAATCTGTTCATCTCCTTTTTGTTTAGATATGCACCGCTTGTTTCTTTTGCTTATCCCGCGGTATGTTTTACCACAACGCTTGTGAATATACAAGTTCATATACAGTTTCGTTCGTTACAGTGCCAACACATGGTTAGAAGTCTTTCCGTCAACAGTTGGGCTGCTGAATCATCTCTATAACGGTTCAAATTTATAGGTGGTTATCGTTCAGCCATAAGCGATCGCAATTTGGTGTGTGATTTTTATTCGATTTTCTTTTGAAAAGTGGGTTCTGCTATCTGTATCAGTCAATGACTGTGGGCCGTTGACGAGCACAAAATATTTGCGCTATTCACCCCTGATGGAACGCAGCTTGAAACGTGTGCTTTCGCGGTTAGTATCCTATGCCTATGTGACAAGGTCGTCTTTCCCTTTCTCAACTAGGTTGAGGTACTGGTGTTGTGACCGCGAAATACACTTGGTCTAGAAAGTTGTTTGCTGTTAGACGTTCATTACGTGATGTGTGAAAATACACAACCACGAATACAAACACCACTTTGCACGATTGACTTTTAATCACATCCTTGGTAGTAGTGCAGTGACAGTTTCTTTGATACCATGTCCACCACACTGCAGGTACGTGTTCCCAATAGTTTCTTCCAGCTTTCAGCATTCCTGACATTCTGACCTGCTCTTTAGCTTTCGCGCGTGTGAGTCATACTATACTGCTCATACGCGAAGTTGCATGTTATACGATATTTATATGAGACTCTGAGAAATGAAGTCAATGTGTCGAATGTCTGTGTGAGTTTGTGCCTTTTCACCGGAGTTTGAACTCGATGTGCCTTGTCCGTTCTTTTTTCCCTAGCTGTTGCAACACTTATCGGGCCTTCCAGAAACCATCCTGTATAGGTGACTCTGTAAAAAAAATACTTCCGTAATGTTTGAACCATCTTTCTAAAGCGACATTAACTAAGAGATTGAAGAGGAATCCAGTTGGAGTATAAATGACAGTGCTGCTTGGACTAAACAGAGTTGTTGTTGTTGTTGAATGGACTGAAAACCTCTCCGTCAGTATTTCAATATGCTTGAGCTAATGAAGTAAGGTTTATCTTTAATAAGAATCTCACCACCAAACATCTTGTGTTTTACACGAAATGCATGAAATGTTTCATTCAGTAATCGTACGCGTTTTGCTCAGAAGCTCTACTTCTATTTACTGTGGTAGAGAACGATCGATCAGAACTCAATGACAACGTAACACCCGATAACAAATGAATATATTTGGTTGTACGCAAATTCCCAATCCAGAAATGACAGAGGAATAAGGGACGGAATTGTCAATACGCGGAGAACAGTTTCAGCAGTCAAAATTTCACGGTCTGTCGTAGGACTTTGGCAAAGGAGCCTGACAAATACTCTGTCTGACTTCTAAAAGCTCTAATGATTTTTCGCCTCGTTCTCTACGGCACTAGATCAGTGGTTGACACTGGTTCTGCCTACTATGTAACTATAAGAAAGAACGAAGGATAAAGCAAGCCCTAGTTTAAAAATAGGCAAAAAGAAAAGAATTGGACCTAATACACAACCACTTCACCTCTAAACTCCTACCTGTAGCATCAACTCGTCTACCTCTTGCACATAAACAATCGAATTGTTGGCGAGAGTAGTGATATCTGCAAGTCAGCTTCCTCGCTGCTTTCGGCTTCATTTGTTGAATCTGCTTTTCTTAGATCCTGTGTTCGGTAAATTCACAATCTTCTGTTATGCATATTATAATGCCTGTTGTGTGAGTTGTTTGTAAAATCCGGGCTGTTCTATGGTTGTAGCTATCAAGGCTAGAATTTTTAAACCCGCGCTGTAATTTTGTTTGGATTTAATACTTCATCGTAAGCAGTGCCAGTTTTTTTAACAGGCATTCTTCTTGGTCCCTATGGTGTGTAAAAAGGCTGGATTGTCGCACGTGCTATCTTTTGCTATCGTTTTCGAAAGTAGTGAGTTTTCGAAAGGGCGGTCGTGCAGTAGACTTAAGATTAAGGCAACGGTTTACCGGCATGTGGTCTGATTATAAGTATATGCTCCAATTGTGATAGGGTGAATTCTCTTGTGAACATTGAACTAAATGCCCATATGTATGTTGTCGTTAACTGTGTTGTTTCCACTGAAAGCAAACATCTATTCTACTCGTTTCTTTCTTGGAATCGTTTCAGACCACATGTGGTTTAGTATTGTCGTTGTTTACTACTGATGAGTAGTCGGGGACTCAGTTAATTTCAAGTTGAACATCACCCACAATTGATCGCAGCTGTCGCATTCCCATAGATTTTCCAGTCTGCCCTTTTCGAAAAGAAGCACTAATGATGCCATAACCTCGGGTGGACGCTGTTTAATCAGAATTGAAGCGATAATAGTGTGTTGTTCACCAAGGTCACATCTCGAAGTTTATCTGCAGCTTGACACTGCAGGTATATCAAGTAATGGTTGAATTAGGAATAGATTTACTGAAGTATCCAGTACCTTTGAATCTCCAATGTACGCCTATCCTAGAGCACTTCTTACCACTTTTGTTCACACGTGCTTCCAACTGATCCGAATTGTAACCGTGTTCCTCATGTTTCAGGAACTGGATATCAATTTGAATAACTTTGAAACAATAGCGAACCCAATAGAAATTCTCATAGTGACAGTCGCCCAAGGGATTACGCATGAAGAATATGGTCGCTGTAGGATTTCAGAGAATTGCTTCTCAATACCACGTGTTTTCTACTGAATGTGACCGTTTCATAAATGTATCAGCGGACGGCGTAAAGTGTACGATTTGTCGATCTCAGTTAAACAAAGTGACCTCTAGTTATTCGGTAGATTACAGAAATCTACTGCAGTTTTAGACGAACAACTTCGTAACGTATTTGATCCAATGAATGTAGATGCAGTTTTAGGAGACCGGTAATCGTGAATTCTGGTAAAATACAGAATGTTGTCAGCGCTCAATGTTATGCATATGCAGAAGTACATTGGTGGCTACTGACAACTGGATAGTAGTGTAAATAGTTTTGCGGAATATCTTTACACCATTCACTTTTTGCCACTGAGCCGCCAAGATCGTCGCACAACATCATGGTCCAGTTTCTTTGTGATGGAAGACTTGAAATTGCGCGTTGTTGTTTTCGATTGTGAGATAAATAGATAGGTTTGATCACGGTTGGTGGCATCCGAAACGGATTAGCTTGTCACATTGACTGAAGCCAAAGGACGCGTGCGCACTAAAACATCACATCAAGTGGCTTGTGCTGCACCACTTGCGGTTCCAACCCCACACCACGTATCCGGTGTAAACCCGAAAGAATTAGACCAGTAGATGTGTGAATGAGGTCTTTGTGTCCAGCCGGCCAATGCTGGTTAGCCAAGTGAATGGCTAACACGAAAAGGGAATCCTTATCTCCTTTGAAAAAAACAGAGGGACTGCAGTAACAAGATTTATATTGAGAAGAAAGATATGTGAAATGTAATACAAGAAGCATTTCAGTATACGAATGTATGCTAATGCATTCTAGAGAGGATAAAGTTGAAAAACAAAATTCAGATTGGATCACGAAAAGAGCAGGCAGCCTATTGCTCATACAGTACACCAACAAAGCCCAAGAAAAGAATAGGTAAAAGATCACAGACACCCAAGTTGCTGAAAAGAGGATTAGTTGCCAAACGACCGTGGCCTTGATCGATGCAATAATTAACACAAATGTTAATGAGGTTTCGTCACACAAATATATGTACACACCTGATGCTGGATATCATGCTCCATTAATACTGACGACAAAATGCGAAAAAAATGTTGGTTTTACCTCCTCAGCCAATCATTTTGGTTGTGATATTACTGAAATTATTTTGTGGCTTATCTGACTAGGTCGGTAAGTTGTGTTGCTCCGCGTGGATTATTCGGAACATTGTACCATTTGTATAGGATGTTCAGGAGACAATTTGCAATACGAATTCATATTGTACCCTCTTGTCAGTCGTAAACATGTGACGAACCTGAACACAAAGCAAGGACTCTTAAACAGTGTGATTAATATGTTAGTCTGTCTTGACAGTGTCTTGATATTCACAACTGAACCCACGATGAGATACGACTAAAATCTATACAACACGTTTTTCCTGAACTGCGGGTTTGAATAACAACATCAGAAGACCTATTTTGAAAATTGACGTTTACATTGGCAGAAGTGGTCGATTTCTGTGCGTCAGTATTAAGGAACACTCTCAGAAATTTATTCGTGACCTACTGCGTAACGCGACTCGAGGTGATCCGACCAGACGACGTGAATCGGCTTTTTCAATTGCCAAACACCTGCTGGAGTCCGGCCATATGGTTGATTCGACAAACTATGTTGATACATCACCATGAATCCGTCATCCTTAAGTCATTTGATGCTTAACAAGCCAGTCATGTGTGTGTGTGTGTGTGCAAAAGTTAACCTTGAATCTTCATCTGTTTCGGCTTTGACCAATGGTACAGTAACGTAGGTATGGGCGGGATTCGTTTAATAATTTGTATTTTATCATTGCTCTTCGTCACAACTAAGCTGAACATAAAACTAGTATTACCATCTTGCTAAGAACCAGCAGTCGTTGTGATATTTGTGACTTGTGAACATTCTTCGAGACAAACAACGATGAGGTAATGCTGGCTTTATGATTTGTGGTTCATATTAATCTGTTGAGTGGCAAAAATTTTCAGGGGCAAAGAAATGATTCCTTGTATGTGTGCGTGTGTGTGTAGAAGTAACGCCAGTTTCAGTTAGATTGGGTTGACCTGGAAGTGGCGATTTATAGCATGTTCTGCTTAATGTTGAGGGCACTGGTCACTTACGGCCACTATTGCTGCTTGTTTAGTAACTGTTCTTCTTTCGCCTCCCGTTTCCCGTTCTTTTTATGGACTTGTGATACCCATCTACTTGCTGTAGATCAAGAATGCACGAATAGATAGTCTTCATCCGCTTGTTCGAAAAATACCGCCCCAGTTTCTCACTTGGCACAGAGCACGTTACTTGTCGACTATGGACTCAATCCACTCACATTATCCATAGTCTGGCGTGATCGATATTAAACTCGAGATACTGCTTATTCTAAAGCCGAGCTTTTGTGTTGCATTGTGACAATAACCTTAGCAACACATCGATGAATGCACCGTTTTAAGTAACGCGTATCTCATCGTAGATTCGTTCTTTGTTCATCACCGCACACATGGACATGTTTTGAAATCCCACAATCAGTTACACTGGCCACATGCGTCTGTTTGACTTTTTACTCAGAGTGGAATCTTGAAATGTTCTTTACTTATGTGAGTCATGCGACAGTCAAGGAGCGTCACAAAATACCAGTTTCTTTTGTTTGTCACCATTTCGTGTTTGGCGTTTACTCCGTTGGCATTGGTAACAGACTCCACTCTTTTCTGTATGCGTTTGGTTTGCAATTTTCTGCTTTTTCGGTTTTGCGGCCGTTCTCACGACGATCTGTTTTTTCCCTCCAGATGACGATACTGAATCGGACGACGAACCAGACGCAGATACTGAGGAGCAGCCAGATGAAGACTTATTGAATGAGGAGCTGGGTTTGGATGGCTCAGGTGACGAAAATGGCGTGCTGGTTACAACAGAGAAAGAAGTGCAGATGGATTTGACTACGTTTTTACTTAAGTTTGCCCATCCTCGTATTGTTCATGCGTTGACGTGAGTTTACTTTGTTTGATGATAGTGGACACAGTGTTTGCTGTTACCTGTGGATTGTGTGGGTTTTGTCTTCACTGTTCACTCCACAGCGTGATTCCTTATGTTGCCCACAGAGTGAGTCGCTTTGATCAAGACACAGATAGTTTATTATCACTTGTAAAATATTGTCTGGGTGAATGAACGTGGTGCTTTCTGTATCTCTGCAAAATTTGGGTACGATCTCAGGTTTGCCTATTCGATTCTAGTTACTCGCATCTAACTGCCTATGGATATCTTGTAAATTTCACTCATTTGTTTCAATAACTGCCGTTTTCGAATTAATTTTCCTTTATAACATTGGTTTGCCATGCTGTTATCACACTTCTGACATACCAAGTATGGTGAGTCGTAATGTAAACGTCGGCCGATGGAGATGCTTTGGTTTGCGTTAGTTTCTCATTTGCATTCATTTACTGGCACCTCGTCATCATTTTTCAGATTCGAGTGGTACCATTGGACACTGTAACTGGGGCATCCGTTCGTCCTAACAATGGTCCACAAAGTAGCAGAGTTTAAAATGAGTATTAATGTTTACAGAGTAGCAGTAAAGGGACGAAGAAAGCTCAGTGAAAACTAAAGAGATGTGTAGCTTCAAGAGGCAGTAAAACACCTGGAAACATGCCTGTTCTTTTCTGGTTCTCTGTGTTTCACAAGCTGCCGTATCATGAGACTCGCGAGTATTTTGGGTGCGATAAGAATATACTTGACACATCTGTATTTGTCACACTATGTTCTGTCATCTTTTTAGAAGTGGGAATAACTAATGGCGAGCACTAATCGTGAGACACCTTCTTACAGTGGGGCGTGGCCAGTTCAAACAAAAATCCTTCACCACCACCTTCGAAACGAGTACCAAAGAGGTTCCGGACGTGTACCCTTATTACGCCTTGATAATTTAAACTCCAGAGCCACCCTGGCTTCCGACGGATCGTTGTAAACTACACAATCTCCATCATCCACAGCTAACTGAGCTGGTTCGGGTCAGTTGCACTGTTACCCAGAGTGTTCAGCTTACCTGTCAGATCGCTGCGACAAGCTTTAAGTTCGTGAACTATCTTTGTGACATATAATTTTATTAGCACGTTGTTTACCTTTAGTGGAACCACGGGTCGAAAAAAACAACGTTCGATAATGTCTTGATGAATACCCTTATTGCATTTTTCGACTCTCCCGGCCACGTAGACCTCAGGGTCTTCACACAGATCCTTCGTAAACATATGTTTCAGCTCACGGCTATCTTTGTCCTGTTTAGAGTCAAAGAGTTTCGTTAGACGCTTGTTCTTAATTTCTGCTGCTTCATTAAAAATCTACTCCTACCTTATCTGCTGTACTCCTTTGTAGGGTTCGCATAGCGATTGAGGTTTCTGCCAGATGTTCGTTTGATTCCTTCCGGGTATTTCAGTTGTCTGTACTGTTTGGTAGACGTTTTGAATTATCGCCGTCTTTTAGCCCCCAATTGAATGTTTTGTGTTTGCGGTCTAATGATCTCTGAGCAAACGATACTACAAAGCGGACAGAAACAATGGCACGACCTGAGTCATAGTGGTTACTCCAAAATGAAAGACAGCTTTTAATGGAGCTGTGATACCATAATTGTGTCCCCCTTGTTAAGTTGCACAAAGTGGTCTGCACGTGTCGAAATGTTGTCTTTTGTGCTGGAAGGCGCAACTCGACAGGTGGAGTCCGTTAGATACGGGTGGTTGTTGCGCTTGATTGTCATTGTTAGTTCGTCGCGCCCGGACACCAAACATACCATTTAGTCTCATTTCTTTTGAAGTGAGACTACCAAATTGTGCGTACGTATATACAGCAAGCACAACGATGTCCACATTTCAAGTCTGTCCCAGAAGGTCAAAGAGGATATCGTCGAGGGCGTTTTTGACAACATCTGATTTATTGTTTGTTGAAGAATATGTAGATATGACAAATAAACAGTCCTTCTGGTCTATGCATTCAGACTTAGACCGAAGTGCTAAGTCTGATGGCACATAGATGACCATCCACTTCGATGTAGTCGAGCAGGTCCTGTTCTGAGTTACAGCTCAGGGCAGTTCACACCTCCATTTGACACTGAGATTCGGCTTCATTATCTTCAAAGACCCTGTGAAAGAACTGCTGTTCCATGGTGTTACTCAAGATCGAATTCAGGTGCATGACAATGCTAGGATCTTAGACATAGCACATATACAGTTTCCTACTTGAGTGACCGCTTGCTAGAACAACTTGCTAGCTCGTTTAAGATAATGTGGACGTTAAAAGTGCCAATGTTTTTCAGTTATCTTGATGGGAAATGTAAAAATTGGAGACTGACGAGGATGGAGGTGAAAATGGGTGGATTGGCCTGTCAGCCCAACGTTAACTTTTGATACTTCCCGGTTGTTCATGCTGCGGAAACCGGTTAGCTTGAGGTACTTCAGCCGGAATCCCTGCCTCAAAAGTCTGGTCTGTGAAACAACAGGATACGGTTTTTTTTGGGGTGGGGTACTCAACCTAAAGCCGATGACTCGACAATCTGAATCACTTGATATTGACAATATAGTCTAGCCCGGTGAATAAGACCCTGATGTCCGATTCTGATCACCACTGTGCGCATTGAATGCAGTTGCTGCCTTGTCAGACTTTTGAATGATACAGAACTTTTTTCTACCATGTTGAATAATAAACCAGGGATCATACTCAACTGCTGAGCAATTGAAGTGTTCTTTTGCTCGCGGATTCCCTTTCTGCGTCCCCTCTTCATTCCGAAGACACCAGTGCTCCCACTATGAAAACAGTTGTCCATTGCGTCGTGCCTCACTAGCTAAACCCTCCTATGTGTTCAGTAGTGCGACATAGAACCTTATGCATTTAACCGCTTTTCATCTAACTGCTTCGCTGTGGCTTGCTTGACACGTTTGTACTCGGCGGAAATGAAGTCCTAACTAACACTGCCCTCCAGATCGATGCAGTACACACACCTGACCTCCTGAACAAGATATCAGTGCAGGTCAGTTTACAGGTTAAGACTGGTTGTTGTCTATAATTATCTTCGAGTCCCTTGCGAACTATTGTTATTGCGTTGTTCATTTGAGAATCGGTTAGGGTTCGCCACCACAAACGTGTCCTCTGCCTACTCGATCGACCGATAAAGTGGACAGCGTGGTTCGCGTTATCCAGCCCATACAGATCAAACGTGAATGTAAACTGCATTGCCCTAGCCTCTATCAGCAGAACTTATCAGTACGTGTGCTGGTGAGGTATTTATTCAGTGATTACAACGATTTGTTGTTGATGTAGTGTTTCGGTCACCACAGTTTATATGAGCTTTAATGAAATTAGTCATTTATCTTTCATTCAACCCTACGTATCACCTTTACTGTAGTTCTTGCAAATCAACCGCTTCACCGATTTCAAAATCCTAACTGATGAAGACAATAATCTTGGCGGTCCGTTAGGGTTTTTAGTTGCAGCGACACATCACGACTTCATCCTAAAATATTGCACGGGAGGGTACACGTGTAGAGATTCTAACGTCATCCCAGAATGCAAGGCGATGGTGGTTCAGTGTATCTAAAGACCTTTATCTGACCAGCTGGAGGAATCGAGTTGATCGGTCTTATCCGTGGTTCGAACTGCGAAAGCTTTTTTCATGAGCGGTTATTGTTCAACTTGCGACTTGTGACTGAATATTCCGTTATAGGAGTTCCTCAGCCGGCCGATGCACTCTTACATGGACGTTCAATTTGTCCCGCAATATTGGTTCTCTGCCTTGACTCATTCAGATTCCTGATCTCACTTACTCGGAACATCTCAGGGATCACTTTGACCTCATGATTCTGACCATCATTTGAGAACGTCATCACTATATGCTGTCATGGGACAGCTCCAAATTCAAGATTGAGTAGTTTGTGATTCAAAACGGTGACATCGATGATGTCAGTTTTAGTCTTTCCGAATGTTTCTTTTCACAGGTCATCCACAGTCTATGGGAATGCGGCAGCCGCGATCAATTGTGGGTGATGTTCAAATTGAAATCTTCTATCCGTAAGAGAGCGAAAGTGTGTTAATAGCAGCATGAAAATAACACTGCTGCGAATGGAACGTGAATTAGAATTTACCATTCCGACAAATTAACGAAGTTCCTCCATCAATGTGGGGAATGAAACATCAGTAATTATCTATACCTTCCCAATCGAGGAAGCGACGCTAGTAGTATTACTTGTACGACCCAAGCGGTTGACGCTCGACTGCCCACATATACGCGTAATGGGATTGTTAACAATAAGTCTACAAAGACTAATTACGCGTGATATTTATTTCCTTCTGGATCGTTGCTTGCCACTAAAAGATGATCACGGTATGAAAAAACAAAGTCAAAATCTTTATCTGACGAATAAATCTTTCTAAAGTTTCCGCATTCTTTCACAAACCACACAGTATGCGAGTGATTTCATAAAGACCTGTTGGGTTTTTGATGGCTGCTTTTCTTCTACACCGTTAGGTCCTACGAGAATGTAATGACAAGCATGAGTCTGTGAGGGAAAACATCTGTTTCTGAGGAAGACTCGAGGTGAGGTCATATATATGGGACAGTTAATATCTGTCCGATGTGGTTATGTTGTTCAAAGCCACACTCATCATCCGATCGTCAGTCGTTGCTCTAAGACACTATGTAATGCGATGACGCCTCTTGATAATACTACGGTTAACACATATGGGCAGAAGTCTTTGACCCTAAACTGTAGCCTTTGGTTTTCTTCATTTTATCGAACTGCAGTTGCTTGATCATTTTTATGGATTTTTTCTTGATGGATTTCAAAACTGGATCAGTATTGCTTTGTTTACGAAGTGTACGTTTAGAATAAAACTTTATCAGTTGGTCATCTTACGTATATCTCAATTTGCGTTAAAGGTTGCTGCTGGCTGATTATGCTACCAATCCACGGTCGACTAACGCGGCCATTGTGCATTTCATCCATCGATTGGCTGTGCGTCAGAAGCTGCCTGGATGTTTCTTCCAACTACGGCTGTTCTATATTTTCCAACAATTTCATCGAAATCGTGCTTTGTCCACGTCCCCGGAGTTCAAAGTTAGTTATCCTATTCTCATTCTTTTCGTTTCCTGTTCAGTCTGGCTCCGTAGAACTTTATCCGTTGTATGCATGGGTTTCTAATCCTATGCGATCCAGCTGAATGAGACTCATTGTGATCAATCAACATTTGCATGTGTTACGAGTGACTGACTGCAACCACCGGTCGCCTTTCTATAATCTTTCGATTTCTCCAAAATCAACATCTTTACATGTTTATGTAGTGTCATGGCAGTTGATTCATGTGGTTGTATACCGTGCAGCGTCACTATTGAGCAGTATGGTACGGGTGGTACGCTCAGAAACTAATGGGCAGTTCTGAACATCAGGAAGACCAGCAACTGAAGATAATGGTCGGGAACGTTGATATGCACTCTGTGGAATGTGTCAACATGACGCACTGCTGTCAACGAATGTGGACGCATGTCAGCCGTGCACAATAGTGTCTGTCTTCATGGTCTTATGTTTTCACATTCCTTGTAACGGATGTCCAGAAATAAACAACTTTCAAGACCAAGCGTCCTTCATAACCACAACATTATTGCTCTAGTGTGAATACCTTCCGTAAATTTCGTCTAACTACGTGCTTTGTTTGTTCGTATGCAACTTATGTGGTTGACATTTTGATCAGGTTGATTGTGACAGTTCATCGGTGTAGAATTCGCGTCGTACTCCACAGGTGGAAATATTTATTTCTGATTGTTTCTTGTCTGCGCAAACCTTTCATATTGTCATGCTATATCTAGTAAACGATTTTGTCCACCGTAGTGATTGCATAGTTGATGACTGAGATGTAAGTGTAGTGATCAATAATCGGACTGTAAAGACCTGATTGACGTTTGCCATCCTTCGATACTTGTGGCATCGGAAAGGTTTGAGTTCTTCTGCTAAAGGACGGATATATTGTCCGTCTGTCTGTTTACTCTTGTTGTGTTGATGTGAAACCTGACCTACCTGAGTGTTAACTATCCTTTTTAGACAGCGTCCAAGTATACACGATTAACCTTATATGATGGGACTATCGTTCGAGTAACGAGCCTATCAGAAAACGAATGTTCAGAAAGAGAACTCTAAATATCTTCGTTTCTAACGCAATTTCCTGCCATTAATTTCGTGAGCTCGCACGTACGCTTGACTCGTTGACCATTGTTTGCTGGACCTTGGGTTGACTAACGAAAGCAGCGTATCGGTTAACCTTTGGGTTGACACCGAGGCACAGATTAAATGACATTACTGTTTGTAATTGTCAACTCAGAGTGTAACGTTTATGATAAGGAATGCTGTCAGACATTGATTTCCCTATTCGTTTCTTTTTTTAATGCTACTCATGTCAGGACTTGGCGAATCTAAGCAAATACATTCTCCGGAAATTCTTCGAAGCTTTTAAGCTGAATAATGCCGTCTCAATCGAACTGCTCTTCTTCAAAAACGTGAAGGAGGGCTACGAGGCTTCCAAGGGTTATGGTACCTTTGAAGATAAGTAGGTGTTTCTATTTGTCTCTCTAATTAGAACTTATTTTGATTAATAAGCATTATGTGTTTATGGACTGGATGCCGTCCGTTTGTATGTTTGTTCGGGAATGCCGTTCGGAGTCATGAGAGCAGCAAACTGGCGCGTAATGCTTCTGTATTGTGTTTGTTCATTAGGCTAACTGAAGCACTATAAGTGTGCGAATAGTTAATAGGGTGGATTAGAAGACTGACCAGTGGGTCTGTTGTAGGTCACGTGATTTCTAAGGTTTGCGTAATGACTGTCTGATGTAACGCGTCTTTTCTCCGCTAAACGTTCTATTACGACTCAACTGCTATACCTGGATCCCTGCTATGGGGCTTCACCCAGTCTACTTGCGCAGAGTCAGGAAGAACACGACTGCGGGAGAACACGCTGTATTGCCTACTTCAAGTTCGATAAGTGAATGAAACTCTGTAAATATATAGCATGAAATAGTCGCCAGATATGGCTATTTACTCGTTGAACCACCGTCCGCTTGTCTAGGTCCAGTATGACCAACTCCATAGCCATTGCGCTCTGATTGATTCATCGGGCTAGCGCGACACCTGCGCTCACTTTCACGCCTCCTCCTGGTTGGTCCGACGTGCACACCAGCGCTTTATTGATGACTGATTTCGTCAGCCGTCACGGATGACCTGATTGGTTTGCAGTGATGAATGATTTCATCAGCCGTCACCGATGACCTCATTAGATTGTTTTGATGAATTCGTCTCCTAACGCTGTCCGAGCTCGTTAGTTCGGTTGATTAGGAAAAGTTGGCTCTCCATGAACCTCTGAACGCAGTGACTGTTGCCGCGCAGTTGAATGTTAGTGGTCCCGACAGCGGTCCATCTTTGATTTTTAATTATTTTTAGTCGATCAGTCGTTCTTCGGTCAGCAGTCTGAAGCACATCTATTGTTTTTTAACGGACTAATAGAAGTCGACCTTGAAACAGTTTCATTCACTGCTATGCAGTCACGTGAAGAATGTTCTTGTACTCCGTCATATAATCGCCTTATGATATGATCAGCTTTTGAAGCTTGACGTCACCATGCAATTGAGCGTGCACTAAAGTTGATCTTAAAACATGGTAGTTTGTTTAAGAGTTATGACGTGATTACTGCGGTCAGGCAGAAGTTCGTACTTTATTACGTTGCAAAGCAGGTCGTTTCGATGGCTTTTTGGTTCTCCCTGTGATCACTTCAGCCATCCAACTGCGTTTGGAATGACCATTAAAAAAGAACAGAAAGTGTCTCAGATTTATACATAATTGTCTGCATCATACTGTAAACAAAACATTCTGAGATTAGTCGTTCTGTTTTAGAACTTATTAATTAGCATCAATGATCCAGCCTGCAAGCACCCTTCCTGTCAGACATTGCGCGAGGTTTCGGTGTTTTGGTACTAGAGTTAACCTCTCCAACTGGATGTAATCTATTACCTGTCCATTTTTTCTA
>JTDE01002356.1:78672-90943 GCA_014338405.1 Paragonimus skrjabini miyazakii | reverse complement strand
ATGATGATGATGATGATGATGATGATGATGATCTCGTTGAGCTAGAATAAGATTCGCAGTTGTACCACGTTGTCGAATATTCTTGGTTGCATTACATACTCTAGGAGTCGTGTTTAACTAGTTTATCTCTCGTAGTCTAACGCCGTATTAACTACTCCCCTCAATCGATAGAATTGAGACTTTCGGTTGTGACGGCGTGAATCAGCACCTTTTTCTGGTTAGACGTTGTTTTTGATCGTTCGCTAATTCGGCTCCAACTACATCGTCCTATATACGTTTAGTTTGTGAATCAAATTTCTTTTCTTCCTGAAGGGGACATGGTGGCCATTCCAAGTCTTCTTCCTTTGAATACCTTTCTGATCTCAGTCGTGGGTGTGACGATTCTATTGAATTGGAACTCGATTTTGCAGTGCTCGCCATAACAAGCCGTCTGGTTCAACACACAGATGATACCGATCAATGTAGCCTTCGTAGAGCATGATATGTCCAACAGCCCCAAAAAGCGTTGTTCGTTTTGGCCTTGCCATAATAATATTCGAGGTTTCTGGTCCCATGAGTTACCTCATAGCAATGCAACTCTTGTAGCGGTGCCCTTTACAGTCGGTTTGAAGCTGTGTATTTAGCTTGCAAATCAATATTAGCTACTTGAATGTATCACCGGATAAACAAACAACTCGTCAAAACAGCAAGAAGACAAACGTTGCGGAATGTTAACATTTCGATTTATCTCGTCAGCCGCATACTAAATACACAGAATATATAACAAAGGCTCATGGCAACGATAGTTGAACAGAGTGAATTTTTAGGTCAAAAGGCCGCCACCAGGGGAGGTGGACGGCGTGAACCATCAATTTTTGCGCACACAACACTGGCTTTCTTTGTTTGATCAGCACAGTTTCACTGATGGCCAGAATTTTGGGGTTTGGGTGTCGTAGCAACACCGTGAACGACTTGGTTGGGTCGACGTTGTGACCTGTCTCCAGGATGTGCTTCGCAATTGACGATGCCGGGTTTCGCGTTCCGTTGCTCCTTTGACTGTCTGTTCGCTCAGCAGACTGAATCAACCATTTTGGGAGGTGTTCGGCCACACGTTGACGCAAGCACCGGTCCGTTCTGCCGATATAGCTGTCATTGCAACTGCAAGTGAACTGATAAACGACGTGTAAGACAGAATAGTTAGGTGTGTCACGTCTAGCGTTTCCATAATTAACTCCCGGGGTTGATGATAAGAGGCACAATTCAGCTGCAGGGTATGTGCGATTCACAGCTGACTGAAGCTGATGACGCAGTATAGTGGGCAAATAGTCTCCTCTGAATTGTAGTTCTATGAACACCTCTTTTTTCCTTGTTGTGTGAACTGCAGCCCTTTCTGTTGTTTTCTTGCTATGAACTGAGATAAACTTATCCGGATATCCGTTAGCAAGTATTGCGGTTGTTAGATAAATCGAAATGTTAACATCCCACGACGTTTGTCTTCTTGCTGTTTTGATGAGTTGGCTCAAGGGGACCCAGTGCTTTGAACAAACAACTGTTTGAACAAGTGGCACGTTTCTAAACAGCATATACGTCCAACAAATCCATCATCCTGTCTTTCACAGTCAACAATCCGGTGGAATGTGCGAACTCGCTTGTAAAGTTTTAAAAGTATAGTGATGTATCTTTTTACATGAGTAGTACGTATTAATGACTGCATCAACCCTTGTACCAACGAACGGTAGGAAGAGTTACACATATGAAGAACCAGGCACTTTGTTCATCCATCCTTTTGCATCTTTGTGTTCCACAGTTTAGCGAGTTCGATCGAATATCGTGAAATCAGCTCCGTCTTGTTGCATCAGATTTGTTGAAGCTGTGGAAATACCTTCCTCGATTTTGTTGGTTTTATCTTTTTAATTTTGATATGCTGTCGAATTTTGGCGGTGGTTGTACCTAACAGTCTCTGTAAGGCAGTTGATTTTTCTACCAAAACAGTTCGTGTACATTGACATATCCTTTTTCCAATACATCGCCTATGAAACAGGTGGGAAAGTTGTCTAGTTCAAGTCAGGGGAATGATCCCAACGAACACTGCAAACAAATCGTCCAAACTATCAGAGCATACTATGAACAGTTGTGTTCCGAAGAAGCTGTTCGGTTGGGACAGAACTGGATTTCCGTTACGTATATGAACCTCATGAACAAGCGTCGATCGATCCCACCTGGTTCTGAATATGATGACGCAAGTTGATTAAAAGCTTGCGCAAAGACCGTAAGGACTGCTTCGTGGAACAGTTGAAAGAGATGGAGGGGGCTTTTTATCTGAAGATAACAGAAGGTTTTCTTCCCTGATCCGTGATTATACTGGTCGTCGAGTTGGTGTGGGATCATATGTGAAAAAGATGGTTCATTTATCACCAGTCAATCGCACCGACTGGACAGGTAGGCTGAACATTTTGAAGAGCAGTTCAGCTGGCCTCAACCAGATCATGTGGATAACAGTACCCGATTGGTCAGGTATTGCATTCCAGACGGTCCTCCGTCGAAAGCAGAAGTGGTCCTGGAGCTTAAGTTATCAAAGCGTAATCAGGCTCCTGGAATGGACCTCCTCCTTCCTTCTCTTTTCAAGGGTGATAGGGAGAGGTTGATATCAGAACTGACGCAACTCCTCCAGACAATTTGGGAGACTGAAGAGGTGCCTCGTGATTAGTGTCTATCAACAGTCATTCCCGTTTTCAAAAAAGGGGCCCGAAGTCTATGTGACAATCATAGAGGCATCAGTTTGGTGTCTATTGCGTCCAAGTTACTCACTGGCCTCATTTACGTTGCCTCACTAAGCCCAGAGAAAGGCAGATATGCGAAGAACAGGCAGGATTCCGATCCGGTCGAGGTTGCGTTGATCATATTTTTACCTTGCGACGGATCTTGGAACATCGGCACTCTTGCAGACAGCCGACAGTCATGGTCTTTTGGACCTAAAGGCTGCTTTCGATTCAGTTGCTCGTAACGTTCTCTGGAGCTGCCTTCTCCGCAAGGGAGTACCAGAGAAATAGGTGAATCTATTGTGATCACTGTATGTCGTGAAGAACAGGACAATCGTTATGTAACATGATTGCTTAGGCATCGTTTTGTTCGCTCTTTTCACTTATATACACAAAGATTTGAACATGTAGAAGCCTACAGTTAATATTTTCAAGGTGATCAATCACCATTCGGTCATGCGATCGAAGATAGTAATAATAAATACGGATATATGTGTGTTAGGCACTCCATTTTTCCCATCCAAAGCCCCTCCGTCCTCGAGATAACGATTTTATCCAAACAGAACGACCGGAGCTTTTGTGAACACTCGTGAGATAACCTTCGCTATTTTTTAACTGTCCAGCCTTTATTTCGCTGTGCTCATTGGTAGCTTAGTGACCTTAACCGTTATTTTCGGCTACTCTCCTTCGATCTTCTGATTCGGAAATGTTTATGGGTCTTTATGCTTCATATAAATACCCTATAGTTTTCTCATTGTCCCATACGTTTTTGAGCGGAACAAAGCTGCTTTTTGCACCTGTCTTTTGGTTTGTCTTTTATTCAGTCACTACACTTGCACAGACTTAGATGGTTAGGTCATGCACTAAGGATGCCAGCTAATCGCTTCCACACCGAGCACTGTTTGCCGACGCTGCGGCCGATTGGCGTAAGGTGCAAGGTGGACAGATGATGACCTGGTGTAGACAAATGAAATCGTTCACGCAGGGGTTAGCTACTGTAGATCGGGTTCGTTTTCCGGACTGGAGCTCTCGCGACTCAGAGAGTCGGTGGCTTGAAACTTTGGGTGAGATGGCGGCTAACCGAGCTCAGTGGCGTGAATGTTGTCATTGTTTGTCCGAGTTGTCCGTGAAGTGAGTGCACTTAATGACGCGGGGCAGTGAAAGCCGCAAAGAAGCTGTCTTGCTGATGACGCCTTACTTTCACTTACAGCTCGGTTGTTTGTGTGCAAGGTGTAGGTGCCTCGGTGTTGTGTGTTTGAATGTAGGCGTGGCTATTTTTAGCGGTTATGTCCCCTACCCACTCCCTTTTATTTTTCTTCCTAAACAGGGTTTGTTTCTTCTTCTTCATGGTTGTGTGGCAGTTAAGCATCAATGTGAACCACTGATGTATTGTTGTCTATGATGATGATGATGATTGTCTTGTGAGAAGCTAACAAGGACAATCGCGTTATTTTCAAGACCAAGATTTGCCGTGTCAATTATTACCAGGAGGAGAATCCGACTTTTGACAGGCACATCAATATATCGTGGAAGAACTAGCGTAATATTCCGAGGGTTTGCAACAACATGTAAGATGGAAAGAAGAAATAAAGTTAAGGAAGTGAGAATAAGATGAACACTCAATCTATGTAGCGCTCTACCGAGGGAGCGACAGATTCACAACCATCCATTCTTGAACACATGATAGTGGTTTCATGTTGTGTGTAGCAAGAGCGTGTTTTTTATTCATCCTTGTACAGTAAACACAGAATGTCTCAATGGGATCGATGGCCAGATTCCTGTCAATGCTTTATAATTGTACTCTCTGCATTTTCACTGTTGGCACTCAGAAACCATTTAAGGAGGTGCTCTGAGATCCAACTGGGCGATGTCCTCGCTGTGTAGTGAACGCACTGCAAACCGCAGGCACAGGTAATTTCATAGAAATTGTTTGATTTGGTGTGTGTTGACATCGGATTGTTCCTCACGTTTGATGAGATGCGAGTTGTTCTGTGCAACGCAATGAGTTTGGCTGACGTATGTAAGTGCGATTTAGTGTTGCTTTCATTCTTTGTCCCAAGCATTCTGAGCCACTCTGTTTCCGACTAGTCTTCACAGCAGTAACTCTACCTTACAAAAGTGGTGATGCCAGGAGCTACCACCCAGCAAGCAGAAGTAAATCAACGCAACAGAAGTGGGTTACTGAACATTGTTGAAATGGACTGCGCCAATAGATCGTTGTTGAGCCTTGAAATTTAAGTTTAGGCGCGAGTATAGGAAAAACTTGTGGAATCCGTTGACAAATTGTCCACTTATGTATATAGATTCAGCAAAATCAAAAACAGTGTGTAAACAAGACAAAGAGGTTTAGTAGAATATCATTGGATCAAGCAGAACGTTACAAAATATCCAGGCCTCCATAGGTCAGTCATTTAGAGAGCAAATCACCAGTGTTAACGATGGGTGGTTTAGAGTTCCACCCATCATTACGTCACAAAGTTATCGGTTGGAGTTTGGGTGGGCATACCGACTGATGGTGTGACCTTTGGCCACGGCAACTGCAGGGCTTGCACGAATTTTTTGTGTGAACACAAAATCTGATTGCGTAATCGAATGGCGTTCGATTCAGCAGTAGCCAACGTTCGTTGTCTAACCAGTTTTGGGTGGTTTGTCGGGACTTTGTAGACAACACGGAACGCCTGAGTGGGGTCAACCCGGTGACCAGTATCTGCCAGATGTGCGACGATTGCACTGTTGATGGATTTGGTTGAACCTGTCCCGAGCCACGCTGGATGGTGTTCTTTGATCCGCTTTGACAAAAGCCTCTTCGTGCAACCTATATATTCTGCTGTACAACAGCAGGAAAATGAGTATACAACCATGGATTGGTCGAGGACAGGAAGTTTGTCTCTCAAGCTCAAAGTCAGCAGGGGGATGTGGTGAACCAACTGCGCAGCGTTGCCGCCGGAAATGTGCGCCTAAGAGTCTGATAAAGACGACGATTTAATGTCTCTGTTGCGATATCATTCTTAAAAGGGAGACGGATGAAAATAGCCTTCTTTTCTACCGTGGTAATCTGACTCCGTGGCTTAGACGCGATCATGTTCCGGGTTATGAAACGATCCGGGTCGCCATTTTCTCGCAACACGTTGGCGACTGTCTCCAGTTCCCGGTCTATTGTGTCTGCCGAGCACATTTTCATTGCTCTATTAGTCAGGCAGCGAACGAGGTTTCGTTTTTGCTTTAAGGGCACGAAACTATTAAAATTTGTATATTGCCCAGTCCAATTCGCTCTACGATAAACGATCTAGTAGGTCTGATCACGGTAAACTAAGTAGGCCTGGAATCCTGTCACATGTTACTCTTCGTGATTGATGTTTGAAAGTCGATGGTAATTTCTGAGTGAGTAACTGAGTTTTGTTTGAGAAACTGTCGAATGAAGAAGATTGGCTGTCTAATTCCATTTAGAAATCCGAATTTTCAGTTTGATCACCAGAAGCATTCATTGATGGTTCGCGGCTCGTGACAGGAGTGCCCACATGTAAAATGAGATTCAATCACCTCGATTGTGTCGGTCTAATTGGTAGAGTTGGCTCAGGAATTTGTACGTTTCATTTAGGCATACAAAGCTTCTTGACAGAATGATGAAGTATGAAAAGACTTGTGTTCGAATCGGGACGGTTACGTGGAGGGGTGTTGAGGGTCAGTTGACTGGACCAACTGGGATGTTAGCTGATGCGTTGTTTCACTTGTAGGTGACGCCAGTGCACTTTCTGGAATTGGAAAATGAGGAATACTTGTAGAGAGGCCACAAGTGCTTTGATACGTTGAGTTTGTGTTTGCTACTGTTATCCTTGATCGGTGTTTGCAAATTCCCACGGCAGCAAGCGCGGGCGCTTTTTAATGCTTGCCGCTGATCGACTTATCATACGACCGTCGGTGGTTGATTAGAGAAATTGCAACATAGACCCAAAATTGTAGAGATCATCTGTGTAACAAATTAGCGCAGCATTTTCCTAGGTTAACCAATAAAACCTGGGGATAAGAAGGCGGTAAAAACAGTGTGCGTTATATTCCCCTGGATGATTTTGGTGTTCATGTTACAAGTCACTTTGAGAATTAAATTCAGCATGGCACTGAAAACACCGGAATTCGAAAGTTCCATGTAATCATGATAGATGACTAGCCGGCTTTCGAGGATATGTGTGTAAATGTTTACGTAGGCCTGAACGCATGCTAAACTCTCCATAACATTGTGGTTGGGCCTGATACGCTGACTGATTTGAACTGGAATTTGTATTGACGAAGACCAATGCTTCGTTATTAGTTTTCAAAGAGCCAACGAGGTCGCCATCCGAAGATTTCCGAGTGTGAGCCATAGGGGAACATGAATACCTCTGCGCCACTGGCCGACCATAGACTCCACTTCTTGACTGTCTATCCATTGTTATATTATGGTGAAGTTGTTTGGTTGTCTAGGGAGGTGTGACCTCGGGATACGGTAATTAATAGAGGGTGGGTAAGGACTGAGGTACAGGAGAGTCATGAGCAGATAAATCGTTAGGTAGATTAAGAGATGTCGCTGTCGTTGAGCAGTATGCGAATGAAGCAATAGGTATGTTCAGAATGATGACTGACTATGGAGTGTGTAAAAGAAATGGCGTTTATATATAATGGTTCAGTGGATTATGAATAGATCAGCTTTGAGATTATACTAATATGTTGTATGAGATAGTGTGGATGTGCCAATTAACGTGACCTTGAGTCTCCATTAGAAATAAGAGGATAGATAATAACAAATGGTAAGATATGTTCTCAATTAATGTTAATAAACGTAGCCAGTTGATTCGTGAACACTATCGTGAAAAGTAACCGAGTAACTCCAGTCACTGTGTTCATATTTATTGTGTTGTAATTAGCCTGATGATGAAACACAGAAAACAAGTCTTGTTCGCTACTTTGTCGTTCTCATGACCGAAAAAGATGTCCTAGTTTGACAATGGTTGGTGGATTCAGAATAATTTTCATGTGAACAACGTACACAGTATGAATGATTTACAAGTAGTGGGATAGAGCATAGGAAGTGTATTAGAACTGCAGACTGATCGTGAGAGAGGTGTAATACGGTTGTTACGAGTTGTGTGCAATCTTGGAAACAAACCCAAAGAACAGTGGGAAAAAATTCAAGGTTGTATAACTTTCAAAATAGTCTACTTGTGGAATATTGAACGAAATCTGAGTACAGTTTACTAAACCAGGTATGAGATGATGCAGAAATAACGCGTGATTTGGTCAGAAGTTTGACGGTACTTCAGAGTGAGTCAAGACGTTGTCCCTGATGGCGTGGCTTTTGCAATCTTCTAAAACGTGTTATCTTCCGATATGAAATTACCGTTTCTCGTTTTACTTCGCTCGTGTCGTGGTACACGCCCGCCTTTCATAGTCAGAACGCGAAGTGATTTGTTTTTCCAGAATTGTGACTGTCACCTTCTCACACGATGTTTTTTCGTCCGTTGAACCTTTTACACAGCTTGGAATCTTAGAGGATATTGCGGTTTCACTTTTGTAAATCACCTAGCTTAGTCACTCGCATTGCTATATACTTGTTATTACGAGCCACCTATAACAGAGTCAGTGTTTGAAAGCAACCGCCTACTGATTTGGCTCTCTACCTGGCCTCCGAACTGTCTGTTTGCTCTGCCAACTCGACGGGAGCTAAAGCACACGTCATCATATAGTTTAACTGACGAACTCGGTGAATAACCTATCACCCCAATCATCAATCAGATCAACGAAATTCTCAACATTTACTTCACGTTGCCTAGCAGGCGTGCAATATCAATGTCGTCATGTTGACAAACAGTCGTAAGCACAATGTCTTTGACTGAGTTTATTCAAGTCAAAGGTAAACTACTGAACTGAAATCTGATTGATTGACCCTTTCTACGTTTCCGGACCAACTTTAAGACTCATGTTTAAGTTGTTCGTGGTTGAAAAGTAGCCACATGTACCAAACTATTCAACAGTAGTCAGCGTAGGTTGCTACAGTATCATTCCTACTTGTTTGTTCCAGCAATCCCACATGAGTCGTTTCATCCAACTGCCAAATTGTGGATGTTATATATCACAGCAAAGATGATTGAGTAATTGAATCCGAACTCGATATGTTCGAGCTCCCTGCGCATCTTTGTTAATTAGCTAATGGAGTGCATATAGCGTGCAATTTTTATCCATTCTGGTAAGAATCTATGTCATTCCCGGTTTGTTCACATTGGGTTTCTCTCAAATGATATACAGTCTGTCGAATTACATGTCATCAACTGTCTTTCCCCTTTTTTTAAAATAAATTTTACCTCATACCCATTGTTTCTTAGTCAGTTCTCATCATTCTTGTTAGTAGGCGAAAACTCCATCACTGACTCTGAGCTTAGATTCCAGTTCTACTCACGCAACCTGGCCTTTTGGATTGCTCTAACGTTTTTTCAACTATCATCGTTTCCGTACACGAACAACCAGATTTGTCTGGCGCATATTGGCACGTGTGTCCACTTCCCATACTGACGTTACGCTGAGTACACACGTGTCAATCACTCAGCCACGACACCGAATTGACATTGTACTTATGTGCCCTCGTCCCATATGATCCTATGAACAGCCACTGCTAGCTACAAAACGATATCCATTGCCTAGAAAACGGTAATCTTGAGCTAAAAATCGGTCATAAATAACCAAAGTACGACTGAAAAGTCCGTGTTAATAAGTGACTTTATCGGTATGTACACACGGTGCATGGCATTTAACCGCTATCACTCATGTTGGTCAGAATCACCTAGTTTAATGACTTCATCGACTCTGCTGTGAAGCATGACAAAGTGTATTCGTGAACGCATTCGCCTAGATGTCCATTTGTTAGGCTAGCATAGTTTACTTTATGTCTACGCTCCAGTTGAAATGTGTTGGATGCCAATACGACATTCACCCACCAAGTGCCTGCAAATATAGCCCGCAACTAATCGCTTGGTCCACTTTGCATTCGTGCCATCCTGCAAGCCGTTCGGTTGAATCAAATTGGTCTGCGACAGTTTTCAATAGATTTTGAGCGTGAATTTTCATGTGTGATCAATTGATATGACAGACTAACCACAGATCACCAAGACGTGACAGCCGAAGATGATTTGTGTAAATTAATGCCTTGTTTCAAATCATGTGAACTTCCCGTTGTGTGGCATTGAATGAACTCTTAATTACATCCATACACGTTCTTTTATACTCTATTTTTTTCCAGCAAAAAGTCAATCAAATGGAATCCAGATTTGGACGACGAATTGACGAAGTTGTTCGAAGCTTATCGTAACGATCCCGTTCCTCGCGGTACGTTATTCTTTATAAGTTGTGTTGATGCGTGTAGCTTTGCGCTTCTCATAAATTCGGTTTTTTTAATTTAACCCCCATCTAATGGATTGGTGTCAGCGACGATTGCCTAAGTTACTTAGAGCCGATATGTGTACCTTTCACAAGCACCCTCTTTCACAGCCTCATTAGTGTTGTCACATTTCTTTCACTAGTATCTCAGTAGGGCTGTTCAAAATACTTTCCTCGCGTTCGGCAATTAATGGGTGGCGAATTTGAACTGTGTTGATCAAACATGTTATTTTATCCAGTATTGTTCTCAGCAAATTTACAGCGTCTTCACTACGTTGTGATACTTGTTGTTACATACGCAGTTTATTTGAAGTCTGTTTGGATATTTTTATGGTTGGAGTGGCCATCGGCAACAGCGGTAGTAAGAAACTTTGACCGAAAAAGCCAATCACCATCCAGTTTAAGACACGCCATTGACTGAGGCTTGTCGCTTGCTTTTTGTATGTCGTTCTTATCGGTACTGCGTTTAATTGCGAACCTCCTATTTGACACTTGGTATCTGAGACTGCAACAGGAGCGATGTGGTTTGGCAACCCCGTTGTTCCGAGTTCGATTATCTTTTTTTCACTGTTACTGTTTACATACAGAACTAAAATCTCCTTCTGATTCACAGACCAAAGATGAAATGCGGATTAAAAGTGTGAATGATCTGTCGCTGTGTTACCTGCTAAAGTTCAGGCAAACCGGTGTGTCCAACCAGCCTTGCATACACACACTAACTCAGACTAGACTGTTAAAATCCACGTCTGCATTTTCAGACGGTGCGTAACCGTTTACTATCCGTATAAAGATGCAGTGTATTTTGTATCATTTATTCAAAATTCTTCGGTTCCACATAGCATGGCCAACCAATACCACATCCTTGTCCAGTCCGTCTTTGCTTTACAATGTGCTCTATGCCTGAGTTGAATTTTCATTCTGTTCAAGCATTGTCTCAATATGTCTAAGGATACTAATCTCACCCATATTTATAGCTCAAAAAGAAGACTTCTCATTCGTTGTCCGCTAACAGCAGCTGTCCTCTCTGCTAGGAGTTATCTTAGGTCGGCCATTTCCACGAATATTTTTCAAACTGCTATGCTTCTGAACGGGTTATCTATGAACGTTCATTCTTCTCGTCAACGTTATCTGCACGCCACACACTAACCGGCTGATACCATTAATTGGGTTTGCAGTGCACCGAAACGCGACCTTGCTAAGCACAGATTGTGTGTGTGCGTCACAAAATGCGATCGGATATTTGATGAATTATTCTATGTTGATTTTATCGCTCTACATGAAAGGTGATGACAATTTCAGTGATCGACCACACCAGTCTTCATCTGTTTCTCAGTTTGGTCTGTGTATTGGGGGGGGGAATGTTTTTAGGGCTTCAGATCGCTTGTTACTTAGACTATTTTTAACCTTGGCATACAGTCTTTTTCGAATGTGGCAGTCGCTGAGTTCTGCGTGATACATGCTTGGCTGATGTGTATGGCCAAACTGTTGCAGAATGCACTTTATTTCTTGACCAAGTTCATGATAGAGCCTAATCCCTGATACAATCTTGAACATTTTTGTGGGATTAGGTTTTTAAGAATGTGTTTATTTGTTGGGGATTTTGAAATAATCTGTTCCGGGAGAACTCAAATGCAGGTTTACAAGCAGTTACTCTTCGTAGTTCTCATCAAATGCTTGCTATGGTAATCGCATAAAAAGCGCCAAAACGGATACCAAGTAGTCTTCAGCACTTTGCTTCAGATCTTTTTCAAGTTTGACTTCTTACTTCTGAACAGTGTGCTGTAAATTCTTGTGTGTGAAACAACTGCAAGATTGGCACACGTCCTTGAACGAAGGTTTTACCTTCCGGGTCGATTGAACACACCCAGAATTTGGACTAGAATAACCGAATTCTTCCTCCAGATCGACTGATAACCAACGGTTACGAACCAACCCTGTTCATTTCGTTACACTCTTAGATATTTGCTGCCGTTAGGGCACAGCAGTTTTGATTAATAGACGCATCACTCCAGAGTGTCGTGGTTGACATTCGAAGGAAGAAGAGGCTATATACGAATAACTGGTGGTTCATCACATCTGTTGTGTCTCAGTTGACTTCGGTATTAGTTGTACATCTGACCTCCCAATCTTGT
>JTDE01002356.1:63294-78572 GCA_014338405.1 Paragonimus skrjabini miyazakii | reverse complement strand
GGAGGCAATAATATTCAGATAAGTAAGCCGATTATACGTATCACATCATATTCGAGCAAATTATTTGCCCTAATTTGAAGATCTGCCAACAATTCGCCCGCGGATGCGATTTGAAGAACAGAGCTCTCTAATGTTTGCAGTTAGCTTTCTCACAAGAATCGCGGTTCTCCGCCGTGATTATTGAATTTTAAAGTTTTATCAAGCGTGATGCTCTTTATATTTATACCAGACCTTGTTCATTGTGCTTGGTGTCAACAAAATCCGATGAGTAACTTGCTTGTCTAGTTCTTGTCAGATAATTAACAATTTTTCACTGCCAATTTGAGCTATGGGTTGACTTTACAGGCTCGGTATCGGACAAACAAGAACTTTTGCCAATGTTTTGACCGTATTTTTCGCTCGCATCACTCAATCTGTGTAGATAAGCTGTTGATTGTCGATTGTGTGTCCGTACGAAATGGGGCGGTTTCTGATGTCTATCACATGCGAATAATCACACTGTGATAGGTCGGGTCATCATGACTTTATGATTTGTTTGACGTTTCCGTCTCAGGAGCGTTTTTCAGTTGCATATATCTCAAGGTTGTTCAGTTCGAGTTCTTCGTGTCAAGTGTTTTCGTTCCACTGTATGTGCCGTATTCACAACACATCAGAGCATCTTGTCTTTTTTCAGGTGAGGATCTGGCCGACGTATTGTTGAAGCACTTTTCTGATGTGACCAAAACACGTCGCCAAATAGTTGCTCGTTTAGTCTTTCTGGGGTTGATTTCCTCACTTAAGCAGTTGAAGCAAATCACGTGAGTCGATTGTGAGACTTGTTAATACGATTTTTGTTTTTGTTTAATTGGGGCTCACACCATTGTATCTACGGGTACTGCTCAGAACTGGAAATGAGGATGATGATGATGGTAATGAGTTGCAGGGTGTTCAACGATAGTACTCTCGAATATGATCCATAATTCAACATGTTTGCGAACTTTATTGTATTACTGAAGCCGAAAAATTCACTTGCTGCGAGGTGTTCTCTGTAGATCGAAGATCACGTTTTGTTTTCGTTCGATCTATCCTACTTCCAGAATCCGACCGGAACGCACACACTCAAACCGTTCTTCACATATCCCCACTAACGAGGCCGATCGTGAGGAATGGACGGAGGAAGAGGTCATGCGCTTGCGTGCTCTGGTTGATGATCATCAAGGGTCTCGCAGTAAGTCTACAGTTATATCTGTCGTTATCGACCACATAAACAAACAAATGATTGATACTGACACGTAAGTTCTGTTCAAAAATGTACTTAGTTTAGAATTGACAAAGTGGCACTGTGTTCAAATTCAAATAATCACGCTCAAGCTACAAACCATCCACCAAGTTGCAAGCGGTCCTAAGACCGGTTGCGGCGTTGCCTTTTCTGGTTTGTTCCGTTCCATAGACAACTCATTCATCTGATGCCAACATTCACGCTACTGAACTTCACTACCTACCATCGCTAGCATCTCTGTTCATTGTATGGGGGCCTCGCCTTTAGAAGCGAATGTCTTCCACTGTGACTAACCTATCACGCTCATTTTCCGAACTATTTTGAACGCATGAACCTTGGTATTGTTTTAGAAAAAACCGCATTGACACACCCTCACAATGTAGTTGTCAATGATTTTACACCCTTTTGACATATTAATACTTTTCTGATTGTTTTTACGTTTTCTTCATTTCCCACTTCATTCTGTCCTAATTACAATGACAGCATTCTTCAGTAAGGTGAGAAACGTACAGTGTAACATTGATTCATTTTTTTTCTGGACTGATAATCATTGTTTTATCTTGTTTCAGTCAATCGAGACGGTTTCTTTAATTTGTTGTCTTACTTTTATGATTGACGCTACGTTTTAACCTGCGAGTCTAATTTATATAAAGCTGTTTTGTTTTTCTGGAACAACAATTAATTATGCTGACTTTTTATTCGCACATTTTCAACTGAATTTGAATGAAACTTTTTTCCATATACACTGCAACCTTCAGACTATTAAGATAGTCTTTCTTTTCTCCCTATCATCAAGCATTATAATTCACAGAACATAGCTACACTGGTCAAGAAAAATGTATTATCTTTCAACTAAATTTGACTGTGTACACATAACTCTTTTGTAAACAGGACAGAAATCGATACATGTGAACGTCATAGAGAAGGAGAAAACAATGGTTCAAGGCAGGATGATGATGTTGATGATATACATCTTCTTGTTAAACTAATTTGAAGAAAGCTGTCCAATGGCGATTGTGCGAATTGATTGATTATAGTTGCGAACGTTTTCATGAAAAGGACTAACTTTTAGTTTAGACTGCAAGAATAGGGTAAAAAGTCAGTAGCACGCAAAACAGGACAATGTTTTCGTTTCAAGCAGTCTGCCATCACTTTGACGGTTTTGAAGCAATCATTGTTGTCGTTTACAAGCCAGTTTTCTTCATGTAAGATATGAACAAATGGTTGGAAAAATAGTCATTCATCACACGTAGTTTGTCAGTTCGCCGTTAATCGTTAACAAGCCTCCAGCTGGTCGGTAACGGAATACAAATTGACGGTAACGAGTATTCTTGTAACTCAATCTGTTGACCTAATCATAAAAGACAGACTTCCTTCTTCCAGCTGATCGGATAACGATTCATACATGGACTGAATCAGCATCACACTATGTTGTTGAGTTGTTTATCCTAGGCCATTGTTGAGCGTCCCTTTCCATTCGGCATCCGTAGGTGTCACCGCAACTCATCAGTCCGTGTTCCACATTTCAACTCTTCTCGTCTATCAGTTGTAATTCTGAGCTTGGTTGACTTGTGTTGATGATTGTTCCCGGGATTGATTGAAGGATGGTGGATGAATACATGACTCGTATTCATCAAAAGCGACGCAGACAATAACAACGAAGCTGCCAGCAAGCTTCTTTGTGTGTACCCGGTGCTTGTAGGTTGGAATGTAGTGTACCTCAGCCAGCTCATTGGGCTTTACATATATGACCGATCTGTTGAGGCTGAGCTCTACAAACCTCTCTGTTCGTTTTATAAGAACGACCGTACTGTAGTCGATGGTAACGACTATCCATCTCCCAACCTATTCATCATTATCGAATACCATCTTCACTGCTGGATGAAAATATCAGTGGTCGAATATTTGCGGGCGGTTTATGACCCTCATTCCGAGCAATCGCATTTCCCGCTTGTTGAGTAACACCTATCTTGTGTATGTATGTGGCTGTTATGCTTCAACGACATACCTTTCTCTTTCTGAAAATTACCTAGGCTGACAAATACTACCCTATCGTACATTTTTGCACCACAAATACCAGCATTATTTCGTGTTTTACGAATCCGTCTTCTTGGATTTCAGCCTTGCTCTCAGAAATCATGACTGACTTAGCAATGGATCGTGAACTTGCTTTGCGTCAACAAGAAGAGCTCGACGCGAACGAGGACGATACCCGACTTCCAATTCCTCTGTTACGGTCACGACGTGCTGTGCGTGCTAAACTTCTTGAGCTCTGCTTTGTCTCCGATCCTGCTGATCTTGGCCGTCCAAACCGCAGGCGTACTGTCCATTCGAAAAAGGTTGCTAGCAAGGGCAGGCTTAACGTGGACTTGGATATGCCTATGCGCTCTAGTCGGCTTCAAACTCGCCGAAAGCGTAGGAAACGGAATGATTCTAGCTCGGATGAAGACCTATGCTTTCAGTCTGACGAACAAGATATCGGCTTTGACAATGATGAAGATGTTTCTGTTTCAGACCCGGTTTCTGCAGATGAACCTGTAAGTGTGACTATGCCTTTATATTTTATGATTAGTGCACTGTTGATTTTGTTTCGTACATTGCTGTTTACGTTTCCTGTGTTTATTATCCTCTTCTGTTGCGATTGGTTCTTGGACTGGGGTACAGTGATTGGTCGACCGTCAAACACACGGTGCTCGCTCTCCATTTCTTTGATAAGCTTACCTTTAGCTAGAGCTGTGCATTCGAGGTACATCCGGTACGCACATCGCTGCTTCGATCGGCTGTCAATAAAGGTGTATCGGTCGCCTAACGATGTAACAATCTACACGCGCATGATAGTACCGCACGTGTGAATGACCCTGACAGTGGTGTGAAGAGAGTGGGCTCGTGACAGTAGATCTTTTATTGGTTACTGCAATTGGACAGCTGTTCATCGATTAGATGGAAGATAACTTTGAGTACGTAGTTGGAGGCGTTCACAAAAATGATATAGTCGCGATTATGACAACATACATCGGACTTCCTTGACCCCACTGGAATATTTAATCCATTTTTTCTAAAATAGTTTCCAAGGGGCTAGGAAAAGGTGAGACTATTTCAATAGAAAACAAAAACAGTTGTCCACATAACTCATTAATGTTGAGCGGAGTAACTAGTTCGACAGGAACGCAGTGGTCCAAAATACAGAACAAAAATTCCTAAAGCGCCGTTCTGTAAGTAGTTCATTTTGGTCACGTACGCGTCGTGCAAACCATAGTCGGTTCAAGGAAGAAGGACTTGACAGGTAATTCGTTTATGTTCAACGCAGACACTTTGTAGATTGAGGGAAAATTAAATGTCCCTCACAATGCGTCGTCTTCATTCGGTTTCCAAATAGTCGCCACCAAAATTTTCAACCAATCAGGATAATTTCTTGAAAAGTCAATCTAGTAGTGGTATATTGCACGATCTTTGTTCGAACTGATTTTGGTACATCTTATCAAGCACATACTGCAGAAATAAAAACTACAAAATATGCATAAAATTGTGACTTACGAAGAATTTTCATGCACCGGAATAAACGCTTACTTCACTTTGCTGAGGCAATTGCTATTAAACGATTGACGCCGCCATTGGGTGTGCAGAAGGAACTGCTTATTAAATTAGCACTACCTTGGTAGTGTTAGTGAATTTATTCTTCTTTTCCTCATACCTAAACAGAACATTCTCCGTAAGTCACAATTTTATGCATATTTTGTAATTTTCATTTCTGCAGTATGTACTTGATAAGATGCAGCGAAATTAGTTCGAACAAAGATCGTACAATATACCACTACTAGCTTGTTTCAGAATAATTTCTGTTGTTACCGAGCCATCTGCCCTGTTTGGACAAGTGGTACAGGCAAACACAACGAAGTAGTCGCGATATCAGTCAATCACGTGAGTGGCTGAACTTGGAAGGTTAATTCCAAACCGGTCGATTGTTGAAGTGGGAGAAAATGTCTGAGCCGATCACAGCAACGTTGTGCGTGACAGGTAGACGTCGGATGTACGGCTCTAGCCAATGATATGCTTATCAAAAGATGAATGAGAGCGAGTTTGTTCTGTTTTCACTGATCATCTGTTCATTTCTTCCGGTTGAAGAACCAACCACAACAATCTGTGGGTACTGGATGCACGAAATGCACGGAAATGTACGACACGTGACATAAGTAGTAAAAAGACAGTGCTTAGTCATTGGAAATGAGTGCTGATAAGAACTAGTGCCATCATGCACATAACAATTAATGTTATTTTTCAGTGGCTTTATTTTTAGAAACCTTTTTGTGATGACATACTATGACTAAATTGCAAACTTATATGTTCTTATTTTTTACAGTACGATACACAAGTTGCCACTCGGCTGATTAAAACAAGCCGTATACTGTTGACCAGCATAATCTTTCGTACAACGTGTTTACACGCACACATGTGCAACTTGCTTATAGAAGGTATCTACAAGACAGAAACAATCAGAGTTCAGAACATTAATGTTGAAAACAGGCTGCAACGACTATCTGCATTTACCTGGTTCTCCATACGTTGACGGTGGCATTGTTAACGTGAACGGTTGGGCAGTGGTTAATTCGATAGTTCCTAGGCGGGTTATAGGATACTTCTTGAAATCCCGAACAATTTATTAAAATGACCAGGGGCGGCTACCGCGTGTCCGGTTTAAAGCATGTGTTTGACAATAGAAGATGTGTTTCGTTCTTCTCACATCGGATGTGACGGACGCTTATCAAACAGATGAGACAAACAAATCGCTCAGACCAAATCAGGCGAGATAACCCCACAGACAAAAAAACAGATCAAAAGGGTTTTGGATGCCTCTCGTGAACACCTACTTCCCAAATGAGCCGTGCATTTTTGGACAGAGCCAAATTTCTGTCAAATCGGCAACTCTGTTAACCCAACTTCGCTCAACTCATCCCTCTTCAGAATATAATAACTGCCTGATCTGAAATGTACTACGAACCTTCGAAGTTCATAGTTCTACTTCAAGACGATGGCTTTCACATCCCCACCTTCGTTATTGGAGGCAGCTCACTTGAGAAAGTGAACCGTTTCACTTTGATAACGTGCAATACCACTGAAGAGGTAGCAATAGCGCTTGTCTTTGCCAATTTTCATCACATACTGTCGGGAAAACGTGCGATTGTCTCATTTCTGGGCTATTTTGATCTTCGTTTTGGGAACGTAGTCTGTTCATGACAGATATGAATAGATGTGCAGTGTTTAGTCGTCGTTGCCCTTATCGGTTAACACACATCAAATGTGGTAGTTGCTGACCTTCAGCCAGTTAATTGATGATTATAATAGGTCTGTTGGCAATTGGGAACTCTCGCCGAACTCGGTGTACCAATTAAGTTGTGCATTTGTGTTCAGTATCACCGTATCGTTCTTTTCCGTTATTGCCTCTGTTTTACAGAGGTTAGTTTATCCTTCGTAACACTGTCACGCGGCACTTCGTTTAAACCATTACAACATTAAACTCTCATTGTTGCCATACTCGTGGGCATCAATACATGCGTAGAACGACTACACTATTTGTGTGGTCGTGTGCATGGAAGCACATTCCCATTTGTCAGTAGTTCATACTGACAGACAATCAGGTGAACATGTATATTTGGCTTATAACGATAGGCAACACAGTCAGGATGAAAAATATGCAACAAACAAACGGATCATTGTACCTGAAAATGTTAGTGTGAGTTCATATATTCATTTACGACTGAAATAACAAACATCTAATAAGATAATGACCTTTTTGTGCAACTGATAAATCTCCCAAAACTACGTAATCTGCCAGCGAACGTACTGTGTTCGGAGTGATTGAACTGAAACGCTTTAAAAAAAAATTGACTCCAAAGCATTGCACAATATAACTGAAGCACTATTAAAAGCCTTGATGTGTAGGTGACCAAAAGCCCTCATTCCTGTCTCATTGGCTTCTGTGACGTTTATTTTATTTTCAATGGACTACCCACAGAGATGGAAATTTAACTCAAGTATTTAACACTCTAGAATGTTACTATTTGACCGTAACTATCTCCTTCAGAAAGACCTTTTCGAACGATTCCTCTCGAGAGGAAGATCCTAGGCTCGAGTTTCCCTAGCTCGAACTCAACAATCGTGAGAGGGTTTGATTGCTGCTTTAGTGTTCCTAAAGTGATTGGGCTTGTTGTTATCCATTGACCTCAGATTGGGCATGATGAAATCGTCACGTCAAAACCTTTGGCCGTAGTCGCCTGTGCGTCCTAGTTAAGTGTGCTAAGATGACTGAGATTCGAACGTTGCTATCTGTGTCACAGGGTCAGACTCATGTTGGAGTGATTTGAAGTGGGCAACCACACGCCTTGAACCACACACAAGTCCGGATTACGTAACCGAGTCGCAATCATCTTTGTCATCAAATGATCTCTGGTTCATCTGACGTGCATCTGGGCGTTGTGTAAGCATTTTTCATTATCTGTTAAACTGGAACTCTGTTCACACTTTTTGACATCTTTCAGAACAATTCAGATGCTTCCCTGAACGAGCAAAACCCTGTTGGTGCAACTGATAAGGCGCCTCCAATAGCATTGAAGTCAATCGTCAGGCGCAGTCGAATTCAGGCGTCCGAAATCGAGTCAGATTCAGATGCACAGCAGAGTTTACTAATCGACGACCGCCCGCTGGCAAATGTGACTCAAAAACCGAATGACCATCTAGCTTCTGATAAGTAAGAAAAACGACTGCAGTTTATTTTATCCGTCCGAGTGTGCTCATTCATCTTACGCTTATTTGTTTGCAACAAAGCAGCGAACTAGGCTTGTTTTCCGTGGTTGTTCATCGGTCTAAATAAACTCTGGTAACCTGCTAGTATCTATCCCCACATGGTGATGAAAACCTTGTGATATAGAGTCTGGAAGCTTAGTTTAACTCAACTAACTATAACAATAATTACCAGAATAAGCGAAATATCGAACAAACAGAGAGATAGTGGATGACCTCATTGTTGGTATTTGGGTGGTAGCTGTTACAAAATATGGTTCCAGTCGATCTTTGACTAAAGCAGGTTGCATGCCCATACAATCATTTTCTGGGTACAAAGTTCACTGCTGCGCGGTCGGTTATATACATGGTTGGTAGTATCCGTTTCCGGTTAATTTGTCACATTGACCGAAGCCACAGGACGCCTGCGAATAACACTCATCACTTATAGTTCTATTTGCACACCATATATTCAGTGTGATTATACTAGGTTAGTATCACAATGTAAGGCGGATTTAATTGTCTGTTTCAAGTGGAGGTTGTTCCAGCACATATGGGTTTATATTTGTGTGAAGCTGGAATCAATACACTGCTCTCCCACATACGGCTGGGAAGTCTTACTACTTGACATGTGGTCGAATGCCTAACATTTCCTTATCAGATTTACTTCCAGCAGATTAAGCCACTCCGGAATGCTTTTCGTCCAACGTTTCCTTTTCACGCACGACAATTCCTTTATCTGCCATCATTTCTGTGGTTTAGCAGTTCTGACCATTATTCACGTAGTCGGAGAGTTAAGACTGTCGACTAGTCTTCTCACACGTTCAATTTTGTTGTGTATTCTGACCAATGAATCTTTGGGGTCAGTTGCCACGACAGTCGCACTGTAAACCCAGTATCCAAAGTGATTTAACGTGCATTTTGGTTTGAACACACTCTCAAAAGCCATCAATATGTTGAGCGTCGCATCAAGGCAAGCTTACGCGAAACCGACGCATGCAAACTGTGTTGGTTTGGCAAGGCCACTCCATTGTCAGTATCAGATGGTCATTTAAAGGTTATATTTCATCATCATCATAACAGTCGTGAGCCTGACCAAAAGGTACTGTGGCTCGGGTCGCCGTTCACCTCAACAGTGCCGTGGAATGTCCTAGAAGAAAAGGTTACTAAGATTGAAAATTATTGAGAGAAGACAGAGGAAGAAGCGGAAATGGTATGGATACAGGTACGCCATTGACTGCGATAGCGTCTCTAACCAGCGGTTTGAGTGATCACGAGGACCCCATCCAGGCAGGCGACACCTACCCACTTTGCTCAATGGAGCAATCAAGGTCTTCATATTTTGTGACCACGTGGTTTGACCCAACTGTTAGTGGCCTCACCATATAATGCCCGGTACGGTAATCGATCAGATGACATACGGAGTACGTGACCTAACCATCGCAAGCTGTGCAACGTAATTAGTTGACCAACTGATCGCGCATCCCGTGGTGCGCATCACATAGTACGGTGATTATTGATATTTAGAAAAGTGGCGAATTACGTCAGGTAGCAAATTTACCAGAAGTACTTACGTCCGTGTTTAGCCTAGTCCACTATATACACCAAACATTCCTCAGCAGTGCGATTGGAATGTAATATAGGAAGATCATCGGTGCAGTTATTCGGCGATTTAGGAGACAGATTGTGTACTGGCTCGATTGTGAGAACACTTCCTGTGACTGTCCCATTCTCAGCCGGTGCGTATAATAACAGGCTTTGTATTGACTCGCTCATGTGATTACTCTGGGTTGACCGGTAAGATTCACAAAAGATTGAAGATACCATTGTTGATGTACGCACACTTGACAACAGTGAAGTAGTTACACTTGAGTTTCCTGCTTGCGGAACCCAAAAATAGTGCTGACTAAGCAGAAAAACGTTTAAACTTCATTGGTATTTATGGGATCAGTTAACTCGTTCGAAAAAGAGTGCCATGGTTACTCAAATGGAAACAGAAGGTCGCAGATAGCTACGACGATATCACAATCTCCGGTAATCAGCATAGTGGCATTCAAAGCGCAGGATTGAGTGTTGAAATGTCATTAAGACACTGTTACATATCAAAACTTTTAGTAATCACAGTTTTAGGATAGTATAATTTTTAAATATTTGAAGGGCTGTAACTGCAGTCACATGTTTGCAACGACAAAGCTCATTGTTTCCAGTTTCGCACATGGTATCTCGATCCAATGTATTTTACTTATGGACGGGGCCGTGTTTCATCTCGTCGGAATTTAAAAACCGCTTTATTATGCCAATGAGATTCCCACACTGTAATATCTGTCTGAGTCAGTTTAGCTGCAAACTTACGGTTCCAATTAGAGTAGGTTATGGAAAACTCAAACTGAAATGATAGATAACTCGAACGTTGAATTACGTATGGTATGAATAGTCCTAGCTCCATGTGTCGGCGTTATATATCCACAATTTAATGACGAGACTTTATTCCAGAGTTTGGGCTACCTAGGCCGTAACTATGACGAGTGTCTATCAACCACTCAGCTGAACTGTAGCATCGTGGATTGTTGATATCAAGGTTCAGATTGTCCACAAAATCTAGCAGTGGTAGCATCAATCTGTGGGATCAAGCTTGAAATTTTACTTCCACGCTGATGGCTAGCTTGTGATCCTTGTTATTGTTACCCACCCAAACGTGAAGCCTAGTTGCTGTTTCCGTGTCTTTGCTCAAGTTTACACATTGAAGACATATCTTCCCATCCCCCCCTCCGCTAGTGGGTTCATTGTATCCCAAACATTCTCATCGTGGATGTTCTATCTTGCTTACAGACCAGGACAGTTACTTACAATGAAAAGGATACGTGTCCTGTCTTTGGAGTCATCCGACGATGAGGCTCAACAGTCAGATGAGGATAATGTAATTGCATACAATACCGAAAGTAATACGTCGGCCGGTGCATTAGGGTAGGTCGCTCTGTTGTTGTTTGCGACTTTTCCGTCTTTACTACACACACACACACACCTTTAGCAATTTTGGCATTGTGTCTCTATGTTGCATACGTTGGTATCATAAGATTCTAGTTGTGATGGACACTGTATGTTGCAGTCCTCTGATCTCAATCACTGTGTTGTCTTTACAATTGATTCAATCCTGTTGCTTGTCTATGTGTTCTGTGTCAATGGTTGGATTCAATTTTTAATGTGTAACTTGTTCACACTCTTAATGTGAATGGACACAACCCACCTCATATTGTTAATATGCAATAGCTTTGGCGGAAAGGGCTCAAACTGTTTCATATTACTCAATCTCGAGCTATTACTCGGAGAGCGGCTGCGCCCGTTTTTGGATGAATCAGGTATATACAAACTGAATAAAACTCAAACTGGCAACCTTTCGCATAGTGAGCCGAATTCTGTGTCCCCTCGTCCATCAGTTCTGCAGGCCTCACATATAACTTACGTACACTCTATGTGTATTCGTCTACACTCCGTTGATGTGTATGATGACAATCAACTTTGGCTTGCGTTCATTACGGCATGAAATGTTTATTGTAATATTTTAGTGCGCTCACCCACAAACCGATCATTCACGATCAGTTCAGTCTCTGTTTTTACTCACCGAAAACGGTAGTGGGGTATCAGTTTGAGAGTGCCCACCATGAAGCGTTCCTTTTTACCGTTGTTTACCAGCACTTACACACATATACATTGGATCGTAATAGTTTGTTTACCGAAGTCAACTGGTGCTGCGTGAATTCAGCCAGGTGATATCAAAGTAGTTGCATCCGCTTGTTTTTCTCAATCATTCACTTGTGTTCAGCATGAATCAATCGTGACGGGCTCAACCAACGACACATCCCGGCGTTACCGAATCGTTTGTCTCACGAGTTGTCTCACAGTTGTATACATTCAGCACTTGGATGAAGAAATGTGTTGTTATGTAACTTCATCCGTATTAACCGTATGTCTACATTTTCATCGTCAAGTAAAATATCTCCGAAGCATTCCGGTTCCTGTTACCCTAAGTTCTATCCATAATCATGTATACCTCATTCTGAAGAGGAACATCGATCGTGCTACCCTTGATTAGTCTTACTGATGGTTAACAACCATTCTCGTTAATGTCTCGAAACCTCACCAAACAGTTTTATACTCAGTGCAGTCGAAAGTAGGTTACCCGTTGTGTATTCAAACCTATTTTTCCACTCCACTGTTTTTCTCTCCAACACAGGTCCGACGATGCCGAACCGGTGGTACATTCTTCTCGTCCGAAACCCGCGATCTGTTCAGATTCAGATGAATAATGTGCGCTGATGATTTTTGTCGTCCAGAGGAGAACTGTCAGCCTATTTTTCTACTTAATCCCATTTGTGCTGTTCTCTAAATAATAACTCCCAGATTTCCCATGCTTTTTTCACGCCGGCGGTTTTCGGGTTCACTAGACGAATTGATCGAATTACTGTCGCGCTGAGTAGGTCGTTTATGTTTGGCTTCGATTTCATTTGGCACCTATCTCTTTCTTACATTTTCTCATTGATCTAAGAATGGAATTATTCATTTTCACATATGCCACTGCACGACAGATTTACCTCGTTCAACAATCTGAATAAACGTCGATAATGCTCATTTAGAAGAGATCCTTTGGGAAAAATATGGATTTCGGTTGGATTCGAACCAGCGACAAAAACACCATGCCCAAACGCGGCAAGCGCTCTACCAGCTGAGCTACGAAGCCACACACTATTTATCGATAATGCTCATGTTAAATAATTCCCGGGAACTTTATCCTTAGTAATCGAGCTTCTATTTCAGAATAAACTGAACTTACCAAACCTAACGGTATGCCATTGGTTTTAGTCTTTATGTTGGAGTTGCATTGATTTGTTTCGGAATAGTGCATTGCTGATCAGAAATTTATTATTGAATGCCAACTTCGTCTTCATAACGTTCACACTTTTTATTGATTTTTTTTTTTGGGTCTGAAAACCAAATGTTAATAATTTTTGGCGATTCTATTGTACTCTCGGATTATATATGTGTTTATCCATTCGACTGAGCGTGACTGTGTACAGAGGGCACTTTGCTAGCCTCATCCAGCTTGAACGTCCGGTAGTGAAAGTCCCCACAACTTCAGGATTTTCGTGCAGTGTACTCATTGCCACTCTCTACTCCACTGATTTCGTATGAGCCACTCAATGTGGACGACTGTGGAGTTCCTAATAGAACACCACCAGAGAGACGCTTTGAGTCATCTGGGTCATTCAGAAATACGGGGAGACACGCGAAAGTGATATCGAGATATCTTAAAACAAAAAGTGTAGTCTATGCTACACCTATCTATCTATACTACGCCTATCATAAGGCGTGTTATTCAGTCGTTCTCTAGATCTGGGCAAACTTCTCAAGTCCTAGCCAACCTACACTGTATCCCACATTTTCAACGGAGGCGTTCATGACAGCTCTGTAAACTATTGGCCAGTTGACCGACTATCTGTTGTGTCGCAAGTTTGGAAAAACTTAATCAACGACCAGTTACGGGCCTACAGTTTGCGCCGTACGTTATTCCTTGATGATCAGTGTGGATTCCGAAAGGGTATTACGTGTCCAACAGAACGACATGAAATCTAGGATTCAATCAAAACCACTGATGGAGTTAGGTCAGTAGAACTTTTCAAACGTTCGTTGGACCGAACTACACAATTCTGTGTATAGAACTCCACCGGTACTGTGGAAGCGATAGTGTTTCGTTCACAAATCGTCCACAAATTAGTTTAGTATCATGGCTAATGATGTATTGTCTCAATGGAACACTGTAACTAACGGTGTACCTGAGGATTCTATTCTTGCCTGGTGTTGTTCCTATAGTTCGTCCTAGTACTATCTTGGCCCATTAGTTCTCTGGCATTGTTATACACTGACTACACAGACGTGGCGAGTGATGGAGAGTGTTACTGAAACAGATAAGCTTCAGGGTGGTCTTGGTCTTTTCATACGACCGGCGATGGCTAGATGGAAACATTCTAACATACATTTAAGTATGTAAAGGTCATCCGCGCAACGCATTAGCATAGCGTCTTCCAATGTTGACCAATAAAATCTGGTGGTAAAAAGACAGGAGAAACGGTGTGCATTATATTCCTCCAGGTGATTTTGACTTGATGCTAGAAAAACGTAATCTATTCATAGCAGAGCACGCTGATGTCCTTCGGGTCATACGTCTGAAGAATTAACATAAAATGTGAGTGAGTCGGGAACCTGGGAAGTCAGATTTCCGTAATCAACTCTCTACAGGTTTCAAAACAAAGTGGATTTGTTAAACAACGCTATAGCGGGAATGGAATCTGCCGAACCGGCGGAACCCTGGCTTAACATTTAAGTTGCGTAGGGTCCTGGCTGTGGTGGTATCGCAGAAAACACAGCATCAATCAAGTTGGACTAAATAGCTCACAAGGCTTGTGAAATGTTCGCAGTCTTGGTTGCAATCTTTATTTCTACTACTAATCAGTTATTTCAAAAACGCACACATTACGATGTACGCATACACATGTCCACAATCTATAGGGCCATGTACAACACGTCAGCTCTAGGTTGTATCGCTCTGGTGTAGTATTGTTTCTGGCTGCCCACTGGAACTGTTGAGGCTTATCAGCTTGACGTTCTCGTAGGTCTGAACACGGTAAATTAAGTATGCTTGGAATCCTGTCACATGTTACTCTTCGTGATTGATGTTCGAAAGTCGATGGTGATTTCTGAGTGAGTAACCGAGTTTTGCTTGAGAAATTGTCGATTGAAGGAGATTGGCTGTTTAATTCCATTTGGAAATCCGAATTTTCAGTTCGATCACCATCATCATAACAGCCATGAGCCTGACCAAAAGGTACTCTGGCTCGGGCCGCCGCGCACCTCAACAGTGACGTGGAATATCCTAGAAAGAAACGTTATTAAGAAGGTTGAACATTATTAAAACAAGACTAAACGGAGAAACTAGAAATGGTTTGGATACAGGTACGCCATTGACTGCGACACATTGCCATCTCGGATAGCGTCTCTAACCAGCGGTTTGAGTGATCACGAGGACCCCATCCAGGTAGGTGACACTTACCCACTTTGCTCAATGGAGCAGTCAGGGTCTTCATATTTTGTGACCACATTGTTGGTTGACCACCACGCTGTTTTACCCAACTATTGGTGGTCTCAGCATATAATGCCCGGTACGGTCAACGATTCGATGACATACGGAGTACGT
>JTDE01002356.1:12467-55338 GCA_014338405.1 Paragonimus skrjabini miyazakii | reverse complement strand
CTGATTCCAGCAGATCTTCCACTTCTGCCGCGAAATCAAAGGGAAGAGATTGCACCACATATGAGAATTTTATTTTCTCAGATGTTATCCGCCTGGTGGTAAAGACGGCCTCAATCTGGTGGAACCACAGTTGAGGATTCCGGGCGCTGCATTCGGGCAATTTTAAAGCAACACTGTGTTCGGTTTTAATGTCCTTGTCCATGGTGTCGTTATGCATTGCTAATATCAAAAAATGGATAAACAACTGTTCGGAAAAAATAGGCGAGCTCACCATTCTTGTAGTGGCCTAATCAATCAGATGATAGAAATGACCAAAAAATATGGTAGCACCAAAGAAGTCGTAAGGGTAGCGGACAGGTAAAAAAGGTAATCGTACAAATCAAACGGAAGACGTATCAGTAAAATAGGGACGACTCACAGGTCAGTCAATGTCTGCTGGATTGAATAGACCACCACAAGAGAGAAAGGCAGTGCCAGGGATGAGATTCGTTAGACGACCGATAGATAATTCCGCAAGCGACGCGATGTGTTGAACGTCGATAGATCAGCAAGTACGCGGAGTTAAAGTAGTTCACCGTCTAATCACTTTACCAGCGCAAAAATCCACACGAATAAAGAAGATAGAGATGATGCGCGGTAACTCCCGTTTATTCGTGTTCAAAATTCAATTCAAAACTTGATGATGGTGGTTCCAATCAAGTGTACACATGAAAGTAACGAAACGGCAAATACGAAAATGAATTATGAAATATAAATGTGAATTGTGGCCACTACAGCATGTTCCCATTGGTCAAAAATACAATACGCTTGGCCTGCGCATCCGCTGTTGTCAGTAGTAAAACACATAATCCACACAGAACACAAAGTCCAAGTTTTTAACATATCCTCCCCAATTTTTGGATGAATGCCAAACAGTCATCGCAGAATTCCCAGAAATTATGGATCCACGACTCCGTCAAATACATGGTGGATGCGTACTGTACTTATGACGCAACCATACGTTCACTACTGATCGGCTGACCGAAATAAGCACCATGTAATGCATGGATTACGATACGCTGGGCCATAAGACCCCGTCTTGGCAAATCATTTAAACACTGAATTTTGGAGGCGTATGACTTTGTTAAAAATAAATAGTTGATGTTACTCCAGAAAACATCCCATGATTCGCGTCTTCTTGTGTTATTCATGATACACTTACATGAAACTGAGTGACGATTAGAAAATTATCAATCTACAAATAAGGAAGGGATAGTGTGTTTGGGCAAACAATTAAAACAATCTTTCTATGGTTAGGAAAACAAATGAACTTGGTCATCATTAGTCAATATTATTCGGGCTATGTCAGTATAACTGGAACAATGTGTTCCACAGGCGGTCAGGGAGGACCCAGGATCTGAACGGACCGTTTCCGAACACACAAATCCGGGTGATGAGGTCAGGTTGCGACCGCTTTGACTATCGACCGCATGGTACCTTTTGAAACAAGTTAGTAGGTATCCGGTAGATGGTACGAAACGCCCCCTTCGTGTTTGTGTCGATCACAATCTATCAAGTAGACCAAGATTGGTGAACGGATGACTTTTTTTGTCTCAGAGCGAAGCCAAGTGAAGCAGCGTTAACAGATTTCAATTTCAGCGGTACCGCCCGTTTTGAATGAAATGTGACAATCACGGTCGGAATGGTTGACTACTGTGTAATAGCATAATCCTTACAGAATTCAAGGAAGGTAGAATCCTACACATATGATTGATTTCCGACATTTATACACAAATGTAACTTACGTCATTGAGTTTTCTCAGCCACAAACGCACTGACTATTCAAGAGTTGTAGTCTCATCATGAACTTGAAACCTAAGACTACGATTAACAACTGCCATTCTAGTGGTGTTCATGAATTCACGTGCCCATTTTGTTAGCTTGTTTATGTTCATGTCACCGTATGAATTGATATCCCTCGTCACAATGTTATTCAAAAAATGACTAACTACCCAACATCCGTGAACCGTGAAGGAATTCACTTTTAATCATCATGAGCTGGTAAATTCGGACAATTGATATTGCATTCAATCTGACAAATTGTAATCGCTTAGAGTCACGATGTTTGCGGTTAGCTGCTGTTTAACCGCTCAACGATTTTTTGCAAACGTAACTTACGATACAAGAAAGCTTAGCGAGCAGAAGTGAGAGAAAAGATTAGTGAACAGGACTGTCCAGTGTTCTTACGTGATATCTCTATCACTACCTAATGAATGAGCCAGATTAAAACTATAGACATTGAACCAGCACTATAAACTACCGTGATAAATAAGAGTCTTGTTGTAAAAACCGAGAGAAACCCGAGTGAACCACCTAAAATAATTGAAACTTCCGATGGAAGTCTGACATATAAAATTAGGGAATACCAAACCTAATCCTAAACCTGTGACCGACAAGAATAGTTCTATGTGAAGAATAAACGTGTCTATCGACTGCATGACATGGGGAAATAAAGAATAGAAGATCGAGTGATTGTTTTTTTTTGTAATTCCATGAGGCTATACATGCAAATTCGAAATTTCCTGTTTATGTCGGTGTCATGTCAGCTGTGTAAGAATAACCAGTCAACTTGCCGCTAGCAAGCGAATGCGTTTGTTCATGAGCGCCGTCGACCAGCACGACACAACCCTGTTAGTTGAACTACAGCTTTGCCATCCACTGCCTACGTGGAGAATTGGATAACCGGAGTCTCGGCTTCGCACAACCACCAACAGTCCTTAGGAAGGTGAATGTCTAACGTGATATAGACCTGAGATAAGTGTTTACGTCAAACCCCCTCAATATGACCACTGACCGTTCGAGAGTTCATCTCGAATGTACCGGTAGATAGCCTTTTTGATTAAACCTCGGGATTACAAGGTTTTCTCATTTTGCTTGTGCTTCGATGTAAAATCCGTCGTATCGGCTACCACCCTGGTTGCATAACTGAGTGACCCATAAACGGGTTACGTGAACACACTCCCATGTACTAAAATTGCCGAGTAGAATGCACTAGCCTGCATTGTGGTCTGGCAATGTCCAATCACATCTCTGACTTCACTGCGAGAAAAAATGCGACATTTGACAACCTCATTTATATCGACCATACACAGTGCACTGCCCAAAATAATGGTGGAGACAAATGGGCAGTAATAATATTCAAATTCCCAAACTGTATTAGTAATTATTAAGATAGGCATGGAATATGTGAACCCTGAGTAGTGATCACTGGTAAATTTATTATCCTAAAAAAAGACGACCAGTTTCTGCACAAACAGATTTTGAAATTGTTTTTTTTGGCTAAATCGCCATCTCTGACACACCAGTTGTTATAGCATAACGAAAGACACCTGTTCGTCACGTGACTGTTAGCGGAGTACACAGTAGTGTAGTTCTCGTTCAACCAATTGATTTGGCTCAATCAGTGTAGTGTGTATGCGTGTAGTGTGTTCTAGTTTGCCTCATCGCATGACTCAACTGCCGACGTACTTTGTCAGTTGATGCTTGTGGGAATATACGTACGCAATAACCCGTTAACAAATCCACTCAGTAATATCAACATTGGTGGTGAGGTGGAGCCGGGTTGAACTGGAAAATCGATTTCTCTTTAGAAGTGAAATCTGCTGAACTTATGCGAATATTGATCGACACCTCCGCTCACAACTATGATGCTGATAGCGGGAGTTTGTGACTCTTAAAACAGATAGTGCGAATAAGTTGAAATACCTATCGGTAGAAAATAAGTTTGATCGGAGAAGAACCTAGTGCCTATTCGAACACACTACGCCATGCGATGCCTTTAACAGTATACTACCATTAGTGATGAGTCCTACTTAGAGCAATTATCAGCAAACTCACTATTGCCCATCTAAAACAAACGATTCTGTCTTACACCCTTATTACATTGTGATCCTTGGGATGTACTTCGTGTGCAATACAGCGCACAAATATCCCATGAATAAACAATCACTGTGATTGTTGTTCACTTTAATGGGGACGGATGAAGACTAAGGTTTGCAGTTTGGGAAGCGGAGAGTGGCTTTTTAAGTAAATGTTTACTCACTAGCAACGGTAGGTAAAGGTAAACACCATTGATGATCAGGGTGCTCTCGACGGCGAACTGCAACTAATATAACAGAATAGAACATCCTCGTTGTATAAATTTCCATCGTTAATGAATGCTATTGTTGGTCACTAAAGCCGAAAACTCAAATAGATTCCCGTCAAGTTGTATAATTTATCCGTACCTTGCGGCGTCTGAGAGTGGCGAATCGACCGCGCGACACCGTATGTGGGAAACTGCGCATTACAGAGGACCCCAGTGTAACATCCCCAACGAAGGTTAAGTTTACAAGTAAGAAAAGCCTTACAGTGTTTATATAAACTTGACATTGTTTTGGATCGTTTTAAAGCAACCTACAGCAAAGAAAGCACAAACACGGTGGAAAAAACTTTGTCTCAGAAATGATGGAACTGTGAATCAAAATAGGGCTAGGTTAATTAGAATACGGAAACAAGAATGTGATATGACATGTAAGTGTGTGGTAGACGCAGTTTAACAGGCAGTGATTTGCTAACGTTGACGTTAGAGGTCTTACACCAATTCAGAATGGCCCTGACGGTCCAGACGACTGGAGATTCAGACCAGCAGCCCAAATATATGTATTAGGTATTCGTTTAAAGTCATTTGTTGATAGCGCCGTCACAACAGTTTCGGTCGGAGTGTTTCAGGTTAGACATACGAAAACCGAAAAAATGCTGTGTTGCGGCTTCAACGAGTGATCTCACAGATGAAGACTGTCACTAAACTCAAGGCTATGCCTTAGGAGATGTGACGGCTGATAACATTGTATAGGTACAAGTAAGGTCACCAATCACCCAACGATAACAAACACAGAACTCACTCTGTTCAAGCGATTTTTCTGAGCAAGAAGGTAAATAAAATGAGGAAAACACGATTTGTTTTCATGCGTTGTATTCCTTAAATTGGATGCCTTTTTTCATTGGGAACTGTCAACGGGCTTGAACATTTAACTCAAGATGGGTGGAAACCAGCGAATGGGACATCATGGGAAAACGGGCTAACCATAAGATCCCAAACAACCAAGTTAACGTCTCAAGGGAATGTTTAGTTTGTCCGCCTTCAGAGTGTGAAGGCAGGGAACAGATCGGCAACTTTTCAAACGGTTATTCCCAGATCTTAGTAGCGGACAATTTCCAACCTCTTAACAAGTGATCTATGAACCATCAATGTGAAGCATTTTATATCCGGAAGAGTTAAACTGAAACCGATGCGTTGAGGCTCAACGACACAAACTGCCAAGATCACTATGAAACCTCTGTTTCCAGAAACATATCATCAACCATTCCCCATATTTTCGTGTAGTCAGCGTATAACCTTACCGGATAATTAACTGGCTATGACAGTGTAACAGTGAATAATAAAAACAACAGCAAGCCTAGAGTGAAACTCTCACGTACACTGTTAATTACAGTGTTCTAATGAGACAATATATCACTAACCCTTATACCAAAACAGTCATTTTCGAACGATCTGTGAACGAGATCCATTACCGCTTACACAGTACTGATGGAATTCTATACACGGAATTGTGTAATTAGTTCTAACGAACGTCTGAAAAATTCCACTGACCTACCATATTCAGCGGTTTTGATCGATTGTCTCTAGGATTCAATTCGTTTTGTTGGACACGTAACACCCTCTCGGTATCCATACTGATCATCAAGCATTAACATACGTCGCAAACTGCTGGCCCATAACTGGTCGTTGATTAAGTTTTTCAAAACTTACGACAAAACGGGCGGTAGATCAAGTGGTCAATAGTTTACACACCCATCGCGAACACCTCTGTTGAAAGTGGAGGAACAATTCACGTTGGTCACGCCTTGGGAAATTTGCCCAGATCTGGAGAATTACTGAATAACACGTTTAATGGTAGGCATCACTGACACCGAACGTGTGGCACATGTTACACTTTTTGTTTTAAGATATTTTGTCCAAATCTGGTAAGTTCCACTGATGAAATTACAGCCCCCTCCAAGAATGGCTAACCTTTAATGATGAAACGTTTTGCACTTCTCAGATGTTTCTTGTTCGAGAAAAAACTATTAACCGTACAGTGTGGATTCGAGTTTAATGACCGTTTGCTCAGGCCCGTCGGGTAACTAAGACCTAGGCAACTATAAGCAATACATTGTGCTTGGTCTAGCTGATTATATCTTATTACTACGTATCAACATCATGGTTGCCTACGTGAATCAGATACCATGCTGACGCGTCAATGGACGTCAGATCTGAGTGGCAATGACTGTATCCTACCAAAATACCCAAAGAAACTTGCCCTTATGAGGGACCTAGCCCAGCAGTCGAGTAAGTCGATCACCTACCATTCCGATAAGGGGTGGTGGCCTTATCACACACTACAACAAGTTGACTAGGTCTTACTCAAACACTAGATATCCCTAAGCATGTTCTTTTGCTATGTCTGCCGTAGATTGTGAAACTGTATCCTGATATTGTTGTTATACTACTGTGATTTCACTTTGTAACAAGCCTCACAAGCTTTCGAAGCTTTTACTCTAGGAAATCCACCCATAGAAGGCATCACCGATACTCGGTATAAACAGGAAATGCGGGACAACTGAATTGAACATCCCAACGAAAATGGAATAAAAATGAAACACTTTATATTAGTCCCCACTTAACCACGTTATGTATCATTGATAAGGTGTTACTAGATCTTCCTGAATCAGTCTGGCAATTGTTTAACCTCACTCAAATCTTTACTTGTTTGATCCGTGTGTCCTTCAGGTAGTTTTATACAGATATGTACGTCAGTCTAACCTTGGATAATTCCATGTGCAACACACCGTCCTTGAGTTACACCCGTTCAATTGTGACAAACACTGTTTACTTATCTCTGAGTTATCTCGCCAGTAAACCAGACATATATGTCGGTGACTTTTCAGTGGCCCTTTTAAGTGTTCCTGACACGTGACTATATACCATGTGCGATGACCTCAACCGGTCTAATACTCATTTCCTTGCTACCATCGACCTGCAGAACAGTATGACCTTTCTCACACGTCTGGAAACGTATCTACATTCAGCCGCCTTTAACAATATTGCAGTTGTTTGCTGTTCACAAGCATTTGCTACTTAGTAACCCGGATTACTGTATCGTGAAGCCCTGTGCCATGCTAAATATTAAGGTATACCATAAGCTGTTCGCTTGTTATGGAAATCGCAGGATCCGATATTAGTAGTCCATTCGCGACGACTATGGTGGGTTTGCGGAAATTATATTTCCCTCCGATTCGCTCTTATCTGTTCACGATGATTTCATCTACTTCGATCAACTGACTAGCCACCTCAACTTATATTCCGACATACGTCGCTTTTGAGAAACCGCCCTCATCCGTACTGCAACAGACTTCATGAAAGGAAAGGAAAAGTCTACGAAGCAAAAATAAATCACTAATGAAGCGTATTTCAAAGTCTGTTTGGTGTGAAGTAAATCGTTTAATTTCCATACCTTTCTACACATTACTGGCGACGGAAGCTGTCGCAGGATCTGGCGATTCACCAGGGAGCTGAGTGGATTGAACTCTTCCGCCAAAAAGCCTGTTGGGGAGGTCGAACATCCCAGGCATAGTTCGAACATGAAAATTAACAACTTCTCAAGTCCTATGGAGTTTTCCCGCTTGTCCGTTTACTTCTATTCAAAGCTCAGCTGTTTTCAAATAACCTATCCGGTTGAGTTATAATAAATGAAGCGGACCCAACGGCTTATCATCGTTAGTTTTGTAGAGATGTGTTGAACTTTTGTGCCAACCCTCAGCCAAGATAATCAATTGGTTTCCCACACATCGTAGAACTGCTGGCTGTTAGATTACGACACGCATCACACTAATTCCTAAGAAGTGAACGACCAAATTTCGCTCAATTTCATGCACGTCTGAAATATGGAAATTTTTCACGCGTCCACAGTTACACTTTACATAACGTCAATGCCAGCCCAGGGCCATACGTTTGTCACATAATATACTCGACTTTGTGTAACGGCTCTGCCGGATAGTTTACTAAAACCATCAATTTGGTCACAGTCCGACAATTCACCTGTAAGCATAGCTAAATATAGTGACTTGCTTTTGTTTATGAAAGGGAATCAATATGAACAGTTTTCCAATACTTGTTAGTACATGGCAAACATCTACTTTGACTCCTTTTTGTTAAATTGTTAGTAATCAGTTCGAGTAATTCAATGAGATGGTAACTTCACGCTACTAATGTTTAAATCAGTGAGGAGACTCTTGTCAGGCGCTAAATATTTTCCTTCATTCCACATCGGTTGGTCAACTAATTTTTCAACGCTTATGTGCTCTACCATAGGATGCATTATTCACCAACTGTTTCCTCTAGCTTGTTTTTGAGTTATATTGCACTTTTTGCGAAATCCCCAAAGCATCTATCACGCTGTTGGGGCAGTCCACATAAACAGTTGGTTGGTTTCATTGTTTGTCTTCGTTTCACATTTCCCGAACGTTTTGTAGCAAAAATATTATCCATTGCAATTCACCTCCCTCATTTAAGCCTCTGTAAATCATTTGCAACACCCTCCACTAGATCCCGGTATAAACATTTATTTGCATTCTTGTGAAAGTCTTCATTTAGCTGTTTGCGCAAAATGCCAGCCTTCTTATCATCAAGTTGACTTCGAACGGGAATCAGTAAATCATTTTTTTCGTTGATGTCAATTGTGACTGTTTGCTAAATTTTACACGAGTTTAGCGACTAGTGTTATTATTTTGTGACTTAAACATAAATGACTGATTAATTTTTCTCCGTATGCTGACGCAATAAGTATATAAAAAGCTGAGACTTCACATCTCTGGGCGTATAAAATCTGTTATCAACTGGGTGAAATTTACTTAAGATCAAACAATAAAAAGTAGAGTTTTGTCACTCAAGGCAACACTTCATGAACCAAGTACTCAATGTCAAATCTTCCACTGAGGAATTCTTCAAGGCATTATTAGAGGTTTGACTATTTTACTATACCTAGGATCATGTTGAGTGGTGAGTGAGTCAAAATCGACCTCGTCTTGGTTACATTTTTCTAACATGGTTGACATTATCGGCAGTCTAAGGATCATAGCTCTATTTACCCATTCTTATTATTAATATCATTGTTGTTAATCTACTTGTGCTGGGCATTTTCTTTAAAATATAGGTCTGAGAGCTTGTTATGAAGCGTATGCCGCAGCGATAAGTGTACAGTTCAGTAAGGTTGAATGGCCTACCTCAAACACCACACCCAGTCTAGGCCAACGCTGATACGCTAACAACTGTTTTCCAGTAGTGCTTCCGACCTAGCAAAAACTCAGAAGTCTACGAAGTAGACCCGAGCGTCTGATCGCATTGAGACATTCATCCTGAAACAAGTTTCGATTAGAACAGATTAAACTTGCATTTGTTGAGTGTGCCACACGGCGCAGTCATACGACCGCCGCTATCATGGAGTAACAGTTTAAACATAAACTCGATCTTGCTAAAAAGCTCAGTAGTAATCTTCAGTTCTTCCACAGCGAAGTTGTCGCACACACAGGGATTGAGGTTAACACTTCGCAACTTCAAACCACTGCTGGATTTACCGATCAAGATATAGAGGCTGCCAAAATGCTCGGTGAACAATGCAGTGAGGACGTACAGTCACAATATAATGTTCATCTGTATTCACGCGGAGGAAGACGGGAAACATACAAGGAAAAATACTGGGGTGTACTCTGGCAGCAGGTGATATTTTCCGTGCATGAACTCGGCATCAGCAACTGTGACGTCCTGGAATTTTTATGTGCAAATGGGTGCCTGTGTTCGAGGTGGTTTTTAAGCCATGCCCCTGGCGCCGATTTTGGGAATGAGCACTGCTCGTGCAACCTGCGTTCCAGCTCACAAACACAGGACATAGATATGTAAAATTAAAGATCACGAGCTTTAACAGACCGGTGATGAGTTGACCCAACTGAATTACCTCGAATGTCAGTGTCTCCAATGAGAATCAACCTAGATAACGCATTAGCTTGCAACTCACCTGGTCCTGAGTTGCTATTCACTATCATCCAGAAAAACGGTGTTACCTAGTTGGCAGCACCGTTTGCAGTACAACTTGATCGTCGCCTATGAACTGGCCGTTTACCAAAAGCTTAGACCTAGATCACAGTCACACCTATCCTTAAAGATGTGTGCGAAGATGATCTAGCAGACTGTTGTTTAGTAACGTTGATTTCAGTAGGCTCCAAACTAGTGGCGCACTTACTGGATGACACTTTTGAGGTCAGCATGGCATACCTTGGACTTATTATCAAGGGACACCACGAATTTCGCACGGTGTAGTTATGTGCTACAAACCTACTGACTGCTCGTGATTTTTGGACGAAGACCATCTACAAAGCACCGATGAATTATGTGATCTGTCTTAATTATTCTAAACATTTTGATAGAGCTGATCACTTCCTTCGGCTGCGGAAACTTCACTTTTATGGTGTCGATGAGCGCATGGTCATGTGGCATGAGAACTGTCTCAGTGTACGTAAGTTCAACTTCAGTGTGAATGAAAAGCTGTCGAAGTGATTCAACTCCAACGGTGAAATTCCACATGGATCCATCTTAAGACTTTTGTATATTCTTTTCCTGTTTGAACCACCCAATATCGTCGGATTGTCGATGCTACTTTACACTGGCAACACACAAAGACAGGAAGTTGTAGAGTGTTCATACGATGTGGAAAATTCACGGAAAGATTTTCAGTACCTACGTTTACCGGTTTATAAAAAAAAACAACTTTCCGTCAGATGTTGACAAACCCAAATTCATGTATATCTACCCTCAGATTTGTGTTGAGTACCATGGCGGTACGAAATCACTCGTATAAGTATGCAAACGAGTTCCAAATACTCTAGTAACAGCCAATTTAGATTTGTCTGCAAATTGTCTAGCCGTTGCTAACGTAGCATAAAAGACATTGGAACTTTTAGGAAGAATTTATCGAACATTCCATCCCGATGTGTCCAACAATATGTTCGTCTCCATAATCCACCCACTAGAAACGATCATGTTGGCTTGTCGTCCATAACTTAGAAAATATTTTACACTTATTGAAAATGTTTAGAAGCAAGTCACCAGGAGAATTTGGGGGCTCTGTGTCCAGTAACAACGAGTAGCTGGGTAGATTTTCAATTACCTACATACATATCAACAGAGACTTGATTCAAACTCACAACATACTTCCTATCATCGACAGATCTCCTCGCAATAAACAGAAATAAAACTCCTGAGTAGTCAATTGCTGGAACTGGATTGTAGAATAGACAGGTCGCCATGTAAGCATAACTGATTTACATTTAAACTGTTCATTCTTGAGCATATTGTCTCACTCTGTGACCTTGGCTAAGTCGGCTGAGGGTTTCCAAATTTTCTCCGATCGATACACGTGAGGAAGCCTGCGCTACAACTTTCCCTATCACCAATCCAGCCCATTTCAACATGTCATTAAATGTGCATATCCAGTAAAAGGTTATTTCGGGGGTCATTCCCTGTTTGTCGCTGATGTTACTGGATACCAGTAGCTCCGGTGTAGATTACCTTCATTTGCTTTTTCTCTTCACCTACAGACCTCCCAACACAATTTTCCTCCAACCAACATTGAAAAGGAAAGGGATAATCAAAGGTCTTTCTTCTTTTTTTAACAGCTCACGAACTTACGAAGAACGACTTTCAGCCTATATTAAACTACGGTATTTTCCGAAACCACAAAAAAGTATTTATTTTAACCACTCAACCTAGCCAAACTGAAACTGTTAACCGGGTAAGTTTATCCAAAAAAATGAACATAGTTCAAATCGTCTTATGTTTGACTAGCTTGGTGATATTAGATGCACACTTGGAGTCCATATGAGACCTGCATCTACTATTTGCGAGACAGGCGATGAAGTGTGTGATCGGCTACGAAATTAAACCAACCAAAACACTAGTACGCAAGTATTTTGGTTTAGGACACAGGTTAAGTAGGCTGGTTGCTAGTATCACTCGTCTTATAACTTTCCGAATACCTGCCCAGCATGAATGTGCTTGGAATGCAAAATTCCTGAAATCATTGGTTAAAGATCGAACAGACGGAACGAGGTCATAAACAGGTATCGATTTTTAGCTCGTCAATTTCTTATACGATCAGATTGTTCTTTCCACTGGATTAACAAACCACCTGTGATACCTGTTCTGTTCACTTTCCGCCCTTTCCTTTGTTACTATTACATGTTTGTGGAATGTCATATAATAAAATTATTCTGAATTTTATCTGTTTCTTTCCTCTTTTTAAATCTGCGGTAGTGTACTACTTATACAAGAAAGCATCTAAGAACAGTGTAAGTTGCGATTAGCTGCCAAAATATGCCTCACCAAAAATTAGTTTGACAGTTTTGACAGGTAAGCACAAACCAAACCGCTAAAAATCGGGGGTTCGACTAGATTCGAGAACCTATCACAAAAAAAGCATGCCTAGAAAGGTAAGCGTCTAATATGCCAAGCCTATGTCTTAAGTAATAAAACGCTAGTAACGTCTGGGCATGCTGCTTCTACCGCTGGTTCGAATCCAGCCGTAACTCATATTTCTTTCAGTCAGATCTTTTTAAAACAATCATCTCGAGAACTCTTGCACAGTAAGTACTCCATAGACCATAAAACCTGAATAGACAAATTCAACATGAATAACAGACTAATAGTACCCCCATAAAACGTGGAATGTGCTTGCGTATGCTGTTGTCTATCAGCATGGATCGTAAAAATACTTTTGTTCCCTGAGAACTGTTCAGTGCAGGTTTCCTCGAGTTAGCTTTCAGATTAACCAAAGTACAGATCACTACCGTCGTCAGTCTGTTACACTTAATAATACTTGTCCGATAAATATGCTACCAAATGACGCGATAATTAGGTTTTGTAATTGTTCATTCATTTCACAAGTTAGTACTACTGTGTGACGTGCACACAACAGGGACAGTCGAAAAAAATGGACATAAAACGCAGAGGTTCCAGAACAATCTTGCAAAGTTGGTCAATACACAACGAACCTAAGCTCAACGGATCCAGGAAATATGATCACAACTTGCGTAACAGGACCGCAAAGTATCACGTGGTTGTGCTAAGATTGTACAACCGTCAAATTCGACCCTGTTAATTTGACACCAAAAAACATCCTAATAGACGACAAAGAAATTTAAGCCAGTTAACAATATATTAATTTTTCACGAACTAATTTCCATACGTCAGTTTCTTTGTACAATTGTTGTTGTAGTCCCATTGAAAAAAGAGAAATGTCCACCTCGGCGTTAGTATCCATCCAGCTAACCTGTCCAATATGGCGACTTTTTAGCTACGTTCAAATTCAACACTACTTGAACAGACAAGTATTGATTGGCATTCACAAAAAAGATTTGTGTACTAAACTTTCGAGATGTTTATCATCACTGTACTTCAACAGCGTTGAACTTAGTGTCTGATACCGATGTGATCTAAACTGCACGCACTCAATCCGGGCTACCCAACGTACTCAAATTTGTTATGGTGTGTTGTACGGTGACCTAATACAGGTACATGTGGACTATAATGGTGTTCTAGATTCAATCTGTTTACACTTAGCTCATGTTCAATACTGCCTCTGTACGAAAACATGTACAACCAATCGCTATCGCATTTGATCAAGTAGGATACAAATTGTTTGGATCAGAACTTCTGGTTGTAAGGTTCATGTGAACTTCATAAACTAGTTGGGGGCACAGATTCTCACTGTAGTTCAACATTAGTAAGCGACACCTAGGATAAGTGATAATGAAGTGGAAAAACTGATCTGTGTATGCCTCTTGTCCATTAACCGTCTTAAGGCTCTTTTCTGTGGCTCGTACAGATATTAAATCAAAAACACGTGGTAGAGGTTCGGGAAGCAAACCATCTATTTTCAGTATTTATAAAAATGTAACAGGTCAGTGGCATCAAACAGAGACAAAGAAACGAAAAGTGTGCTAAGTCGTCTATACCTTAAACAAGAACAAAAAATAATTCAATCAGGGTTACCTTGGAGATTTTAATAATAAGTGGAAGTCGCCAGTCTTCTGATGTGTGCGACAGGTTCCAATAGTAGTGAAAGTAGCACCAACTTTACAGCGGGCTCCCCATAAGAAGCATACATATAATTAGGCATGCTGAATAATGGAACGTAATAACATAAATGCAGCCAAGAAGCTTCGAGAAACTACACGACAGTTAGTCACTACAACAATAATCCGTCTGGATGTAGCTGCTGAAGCTGTTAGTAGATAGACATGAATAATCTAGGTGAGTTACCAGCACAACTGTCATGGCGAGAATGATACATTATGAGTGTACAACCAACTGGAACCTAACTGAATAGCTTAAGCTGAATGCAAGTAAACCATGAAATATGAGGCTACAATTGGTGTTCGTCCCACACTTACAAGACCATCCAACTTTATGTAGCCAATCTTTATTTTATTTTCAAACTCAGTGTATCCATTTTAAAAGACAAACGCTCAATCGGAATATTACAGGTAAATAAGTTAAGTTTGAATCGTTGAAAAGTAGTTGTGGGAAATCATGACGTGAATAACGGTCCACCTTGGAAGTTTATTTTTCAGAAGCAGCTAGTAAAGAACGAATTTTCACTCCGTTCAAAAACCTATACACAGCGCTTCAAAATGTTCTTGACGGAGGAATCGAACATGATAGGTTTCGGATCGCACAAGTCCAGGATAAGGGCAGGCTATAACACGATTTTGGAAACCTAGTACTTGGCATCACCGTAAGTTTGCTAGATAGTTGGATTTTGGAGACTTTCAATCGAGTTTAGGTCGGAAATAAAGGCTGGTGAGTCCGACACATTTAATCTATAAAACAGAAGCCAAATTCTGAGAAGTTTGTACACATCTGTTAACAGTATCGAACTGATGAAAGACCCCTATTCCTACATATTATAACAAATGACAAGAAAATCTGATCTATTGGAAGTTCACAAGAATAGGAAGTTTATTTTCTATAAACTATATCCACAGCACTAACATCTGTGGCTGCAAATGCACTGCACAGCATCAGGAACCGTTTATCATCGGGTTCCTTATCAAAATTTGCCGACGTTTTTCGATGATCACGCCAGTAACATCTTCAGCCATCAGGAGAGTCCAGGTTAACGTTCTACTCGTCATTAAAAATCATGAATTTGCGCTACCAACTATAAACCACGTTAAATTTATATGTGTTTGAGGAAGGTAGATTTTCTCATTCTCCACAAATTAAACCGACAGTAATGTACCCACCGTTCGTTCAACGGTCCTAGCAAAAAGTTCATTGCAGGTGCGTCGTTTCGACGAAAAACTGGTTGAATTGGATTTCACATGTCTTTCCTAGGTAACGTTCAGAGATTAGAACATGAGTGTGAGACAGATAGTTCCGATTCTCCATATCGGTTTCACCTTTCTTCTGACATCCAGCGGGTGTCACCTTTTTGAGGGATTATTACGGTTAGTTACTTCTGGTATTATTCCTCCGTGTTGATGAAGTTTCCAGGAGACTACAAACAAGATCATTTAGTCACCGGAGTCATTTAACGATCCCTTTAGATACTCGATATAACTGAAAGCCAAAATCCATCCTTTATTCAAGTGTACTCAGCGCTGAATTATTTCCAAGGTCGGAAGTGGAAATATCCTTATTTGGTTTACCGGGTCTGCTTAAAATCCTCGAGATCGTTCATTCGCCCCTATTATCAATTTGTCAGAGTTCACCAAACATGCCGTCGCATACCACAGATGACATCCATACGTAACCTTAATCTAATGCTGGGAAGACTTAGATATCGTGTAAGTCGTGTTTGGAGGAGCAGCTTAGTTCGATAACACAGTTGAGCTTATAATCATGTTACTGTCACATTAACTAGAATTTTTCACTAGACCGAAAATAATAAACGACCTTCAATAAAAGTTCTGTATGATGACGAGTGATGACGTCAGTTGTTCGGGTAAACAAAGCAGACGCTCTGATTTCATATGGCCGAAGTATATACAGATATTGGGTGGCCTTCAAGTTATCGCGCGGGGTGTTTATATGCACACCAATTTGACGTATTTGAACTGGTTAAGCCGTCTGAGACTAGGTCACATTGTGGATGGAGCAATTTAAAGCTCTTCTGAACATACACTAGCGTCTTGCCAAGAAGTGCTGACAGCTGCTTTGTACGCAGGATGTACAACAATGTAGTTGTCTGAAAGAAGAGGGCTGTCATCGGACGGTGTAATTAGTAAACCCGTTGCCTGACGGATTGGGAAAGGCCAATCGCGCAACGCTGGTCAATTCAGGATGGAGGGTATCATCACCTCAGAGATAATGCAAACTTACGAGTAGGATCAGGTGTCAGCTGCTTGAAGTGGGGCTGGAATATTTCGGTCTACATTTCCTAAGGCAGGTATACTATCGGGTAAATGGTTTTGTATTATTCTGATTAGCTAACTAGATTGTAGCTACGCGGTCTGATGTCTGTTCGTTTCAACTCAGTCTCAACCGTGTTCCCTCGGCAGTTTGTTATCACCCCCATAACTTGATTTGTTCTGACACTAAGACCGCCAAATATAGTCGTCTGGTCTGATTCACTCCCTCTGTCTGCTGACGGCATGGCGTGTTATCTACCTACCATATAAATTCAGAGCGTTTGTGATCAAGATTTTGATCTGTCTCAAATAAACGTTGGTGCTTGCATCTTTTCCTTTTTAGATCGGAAATCAACCCCTGTGATCGAGTTGTTCACAAGCGACGGCCACAGCGACCATCCCATCTCGGTCAGCACAGGAATTCGTGGTATGCTTTTGAGCTATAGTTGAATCAATTTCTCTTTTGTAAACCATCTCCATCTGTGACACAGGTTTGAACTTAGCTCCTCAATGAATCGCAAGATATGGTTATACACTTAAATTGTTTGGGCAGATAAGGCTTAAATGACTGAACCTCTTTTCAGTCATAGGCATCGTCGTGTGTATAACAGAAGCACTGTATGAACGGCGATACGGTTCGTCTGCACATGGTCCGGTAAAGACATATCTAGAATGCCAGTCATCGACATCACTAAATCACTGCACTCACGTCACTGCGTAACCAATGATCTGACTACGCCCAACAAACACACAACCGAGTTAGATCTATTACTGAGGAAAGACGACCATAATGCCAATACATCGTTGCGTATGGCATTACTTGTACCTGTTTGGAGCCCATAGGACAATGTATATTTGTAAATACAAATGTGCAGAACGTGCTCGATATATATATATATATAGTGCAAAAAACTTATTCTGACTTCTTTGTTCAAATCTTCCAAACTGCCAAAGAAAATAAATCATCAGTCTTTAAGTGAGATTAAGACTTACTATGGCTGTTCACGAACTAATGTATTATTATTGTATTGTGATTTAAACCCAGCAAGCTAAATGTTCTTCATCTGCCAGAGAAAAGAAAGCTTTTGACTGACACTCAACACAGCCAAGATGTGAGCTGTCGAAAGTGTAATTACTGGACACTCATTGCACTAAGTTCCGTCTCCTATGGTTAGCTGGGGTATGAAGCTTATCGTGAAAGATGTAACACATTGGTACAAATAATAACTACCAGTATACGGGAATGTAGATTAAATTCTTAAAGCTATTCTGCTTAAGTTGCCCCGTTTTTCGAGTACTCTCTCTAGGGCAGCACTTGCAACAAATTGCATGTTAATCAAACTTCTGCATGGTTAAATTGGCGTGTTCGTTGTAGGTTGAGTGGAGAAACTCCATCTGTGACAGACCTCATCGTTTTCGCTTAACTGTTGTACGTATAGTGGGACAACTTGCATCCATCATGTTTAATCAGGAAACTGTGACTGTGCGATATGACTGTGCGGCTGAGTGGACCACTGGACGAGATCGTGATTCGGGGCCATTCAGATCCATGTCCTCAAAATTCACTGCGTAAGTATGCATGGTCACATAATGAGGCCCACCCTTCCGAACTGATAACAGTGGGGTCAGGCGATGTAGCATCATTGTTATGTGCAGCGAAAATCTGTAGATGAGACTTAGTGAATGTGTAGCAGCACACTGTTGTACGGTCAAGGTCATATGTCTGGACCGACTTACTGTGGCATGTGACCAGAATGTCACGCCCACACAGCCGCCGCTGAGGGACCCATACGCGCATGCATCCGCAGTGACTTGGATCACCTTACAGCTTGCCAACACTACTGTAGTCAATGTCACATGTACACACGCATGGTTGGCGGCATCCCAAATGGATTAACCTTTCACAGTGACCGAAGCCAAAGGACGCCTGCGCTTTTAACCATCACCCCAAGTGGCTTGCGCTGCACCACTTGCGCATCCACTCACACACCACATATCCGATGTAAACCCGAAGGAATAAGGCCAGCAGGTGTGTGAGTGAGGCCTTTGTGTCCAGCCGGCCAATGCTGGTTAGCCAATTGAATGGCTAGCAGGAAGAGGAAACCCTTATCTCTCGGAAAATACACAGTGAGAGAGACTGCAATGACAAGATCTATACTAGAAAGAAAGATATGTAAACTGTAATACAAGAAGCATTTCAGTATACGAATGCGTGTTAATGCATTCTAGAGAGGATAAAGTGGAAAAACAAAACTCAAAGTCGAATTACGAAAAGATCAGACAGACGATTAATCATTCAATACACCAACAAAGCCTAAGAAAAGAATAGGTAAAAGATCACAGACACCCAAGTTTCTGAAAAGAGACGCGGATTAGTTGCCAAACGACCATGGTCTTGGTCGATGCAATTGTTGACAGAAGTAGAACGGATATGCTGATATGACCTACCTGAGCCAAACCTACACGTCGTCTCTTAACCGACGATGCATTATGAGTACGCTGGTGGCCTACTAATCCCAAACGGCCAGCACATTCGCGACCGCACACATCACAACCCCATATAGTCATGTCACCACGACCTATGGCAATGATAGTTCTCTTGCGTACCACCCGATTCCGTCCTCCGTCGCGCAATAACTGCTCTTTGAACTCGCGGACGTCGGTTCGGATCATATATCTCCAGACCGTCCGGTAACACGCTAATTCCTATCAACATCTGAAATCAATTTTACAACGTGAAAGACTTACCTGCACACCATCCTGGTCGCTCAGCTTCTGACCATCAGGATTTCGCTTACCTGATCTCAGTTGTCCATACAGCACCTTTTTCGGGATACGGTCATCGCCCATCCGACGGACGTGACCCAGCCAACGAAGCTAATTCAACATCAGCAAGGCCTCCATCCCGTTCATGTCCGCTCACCGCAGTACCTCAGTGTTCGGTACCATGTCCGACCACCGAATACTCAAGATGCGTCTTAAACATTGCAAATGAAAATGGCTCAAATAGCGCACGTTCCGCTGATACAGTGTCCACGTTTCACTGCCGTACAACAGTACAGACAGCACCATTGAGCGGTAGACGAAGAGCTTAGTGCTCGGCTTCAGGTTGTGGTTCTTCCAAACACGTCTTTCAAGACGTCCGAAAGCAGTACTAGCCTTTACCACACCAGCTCTCAACCCGCGGTTCACGGACAGATCGGTGGACAGATTGCTGCCCAAGTGGCAGAAATCTGTGCAGCTGTCAACAACATCTCCATTGATGCGAATTTGAGATGAAGGTGCACAGACAGCACCTCCGCCTACACGCACGCAAACACTGCAACACACACAGACAACCTCATCTCGGACATTGGCTTATCACACGTGTTTCAACCCAGTTTCCTCGCCGGAGTTGACAAGACAGCGAGATCGTACACACATAGAAACACAGCTCGTCTGGGTCCCTCGTGCACCGGTGAACAAAACAGTGCTCCGTGGATTACATAGTGTTTCCATCCTGTAGATCCTTACGTTGACATCTATAGGATTCCACCCAACATTCCACTAACACATTCGCCGATTACATCTCTGTATTTTGTCCGAACCTTTGCTGTAAGTGTACTTGTTATATTTGTCCGTTATTTGCATTACACTTTGGTTGGATATCCTTCTGATATTATTTAGATGTTTGGTTTTACCGATACTACTTACAACGTATTGTAATTAGCTAGCCAGCACCTAAAAATGTACTGAGGCCGGCATATCGAGTAACGTTGGATACATGCGAGAAATGATATATTAGCGATTATGATGTAACTATACAAATCAGCTGGAGAACTAAGACAAATTAGCTGTACAGCTGATATTAAGTAAAGCCAACTGGAATTACAATAAGTACCGCGTATGTGTATCGGTGCTAGCCTCGAAGATTGACTGCCGATTAATGCAGGTGGGCCAAAATTCCCCCACTGCAAACCATTGCAAATGTACAGTCAAGAATTACTCACACTCTCACTGTTTATACACATGAGATGTAAGCGAAAACCCTGGCAGTAACCATATATATCATGAACAAGTATATTTATGCAGCCTGTTTCCCCTCAAAAACTGTTCATACCAAGCTACCAATTGATTAGTTAGTGAATGAAATCAATATTTTGTTCAGCATCTGCGTCACGGCCAGTATACATCCACTAACGTGGACGACAATCCAGGTTTTCCGAGTTTACGTGTATTCCATCGGATCGTGAGGGTGTCGAAAGCTTTCATCGGGGAAGAGGTCAGACTCTAGCGGACTTCTGAAAACACGAACTATCCCAGTTCGATTAGAAAGTGCATTACTATCTGGTACCACGGCGTTGTAGTGACCAGCGATCGTGTGACTTCTCTAAGGATCCCGGCTGCAACCGTGTTTTCCCGCTTGTCTGTTCTGTACGCATGATTCTGTGTACGCCTGTTATAGTAGGCCTGATATGAACTCAGTGCCACTTTCTTCAGTCGTCCAACTAATTGCACGCAGCGAATGCTTGTCTTTGTCCTAACGACTCATCTATTATTTTATTCTTCAAAGTCGTTTAACCGAGCCTTTTCGAGCTTTGTTAAACGCACTCGAAGGTTCCACGCACTTTTCGCTTGGTGCGCTTTTGAGTGCCGCCGGGTGGACTGTGATCCATCTCGCGCTTCTTTCCTTCCTCCTCTTGGTTGCTGCCGTTGGCCCCATACTAGGCTAGAGCTAAGTACTTATCATATTTGCAAACACTGCTGGAAATATACGGTTTGTTTCTAAACCCCGCTGCGTTCTCTAGTTCAGTGCCTGTTGGGACTACGTTCCGATTGCTTTACAGGAAAGGCGTTTTAAATTGTTAGTGGATGAGGGTATAGCGCATACCCACTTGTCCACAACAGCTTTCCCTATGCCGGTTGTAGCCAGCAGCAGTGTGCAACAATTATCTTGGTGACTCCGCTACTGATCCAGGCTGGGTGATGCTCAGGAATACGTTCAGATAAGTGCCCGGTCGTGCGACCCACGTAACTAGTTCCACAGGAACAAGTAAATGAGTATACCAAGATAATTACCAGAGCAATTGTTGATAGGCCCCATACTGTCAACCTGGACTCCTCTTTTCGTCCGATTTACCGCGTCAACGCCAGTCACTCAAAAGCTGTCAGATGTCGAATTTTGGCCACAGCTGAAGCGATTGGAATTCGATTGAAAAATCCACCCTTGTGCGCACAAAAGCGCTTTGTTCAGGCGTTGAAGTTGCCATAGCCAACCACCCACACCAAGACCGATCAAACCGTCATGGTTCCAGTTACGTCATAATGGTGACGTAATCGTATCAAAACGTTGTTTCTGTGTGCCGATGACGTTTCTGATCTCACTCAAACGTGCCACTTGTTTTTTGTTCGTTTCGCCCTGACAACTCTGTTTCATATATATTGTTATGTAATTAGCCTGATGATGAATAACCGAAAAAGAGCTTGTTCGCTACACTATTGTTTTCTGATCACTACTCTGAGAATTTTTAACCATCTAAAACGTAACAAAGAAACGAGCAAAATGCACGACGGAGTTGTTTCATTTCGTTTGCCAAAAGTTTGGGTTTCTTCCTCGAGTGACCAAAGCAAAGAGCGATTCACCTGTTCAAATTGCTCGGTCCCATGTTTCGTTGCATACATATCGCCAAACTCCTATTTGAGTCTTCATTTTCTAATGGCGACGCCTTCAGTAAAGCATAAGTAGATGTTGATACGATGCCTAGTAAACGGAATCTACAAAAGTTGTGCTGATGACATACTAACCAAAGAACTCAAGCTTTTAAGTGAAACATTTCGTGGTAATGGATATCCAGCCAAATTCCTAGCTCGTGATATACAACGACCGGAGGCGCAGGACCGGGAATCATCCGTCGGGTGTACAACAATCTGTATGAACGGCCAGTGAAGGGACGAAATATAGAGTGTGTCGTTGACCAGAAAGCTCGACGCGGCTCTGTGGATGACTTTTCATGCTGTACAGCTAAGACTGTCGTTCGCCTCTAAGCCAATTGTACACCTCTGTATCAAAAACTCGGTACCCAGTAATACTATCTTATTCTGCATTTATTCATTTACTTGATCCTGTGTAGCAGCTTATATCAATCACAGAACAAGGTGCTTGCGGAAGATAATACGCTAAGACCAACTTGCTTGGTTGACGACTGAACAGAAGCGAAAGATTTCCAATGCAACTTTGGCCTATCTAGTCGATTCGGATCACAGAATCACTGTGGACGTTGCATTTAGGTCTACCTACCATGTCAAACTAGAGGTGTGAAATATCCTGTCCTGAACACTGCAGAGGCTGCCGAAATCCGGCTGCAAAACTTTTATTTCTACACGTAGAAGTCTCTTTTTCAGCCATTTAAGTTGTCATGATCTTCCATCGCTGAAAAAATTGATGCGGCATCACAGTAAATTACTGATGAGTAGTAGAGGATTTTGGTTTTCATATAGATTGAACACCATACACAATTGATCGCAGCTGTCGCATTCCAATAGACTTTCCAGTCGGCCCCTTTCGAACAGAACAAGCACTAGACTCGAGTTTCGCTCTCATTAGAGCTCATCAGTAGTGCATATCCTTGCCACTGCCGGGACTAGATTTCGACCTATCTAGGAAGTCCTAATCGCTGGGTTATCGACTGGAGTTGACAAACAGTAACTGTCTCCTCTCGAGGCGATCGGGCAACCTGATCACTACTCATATACGAAAGTGGTTGAGTGTTCACATATGATAATTCGGTCGTGCCTAGTGTAAAGTTAATGGCGGAGTGGTAAAAACGGTTGCCTCAGGAAAAGCCTGGCCGGAGTTCTAGTCTCGGCCGTGGCAAGGATATGCACTACTGACGAGCTCTAATAAGAGTGAAACTCGAATCTAGTACTTCTTTTTGAAAGGGGCTGATTGGAAATTATATGGGACTGCGAGGGCTGCAATCAATTGTGGGTGATGTTCAAGCTCTATGATACTAAATTCACACCGTATTACAATTGGTAATTTTTTATTAAGTTGTTATCATTATCATTACTTATTCTAAGTTTATTCTGTTGTGTTTGGCTCAAGAATGACAACGAGAACGAGACTGTCCGCCACATTTTGATTTCTAATAAAATATCTGGGTATAGTTTACCAGTTTATTAAAGGAGCAAATCATTTGGTCGTCTTCGAAGTTCTTGCGTTGGGGCTCAGAAATGATGTAGATAGTGTAACACAAGTCCACCTATACAGAATTACCTTGTGTCGTTCTCAGCAAATACCCGCCTTCCCTGTTAGACGCCGTTTTTAAGAAATCACTTCCGGGAGAACGTCCAACGGTGTACAATCCATGTCCCTGAAGTTCTACCTACTGTAATATTTTCGTTAGCCCACATTCGCTTATCAGACATTTCACATCCAAACAGTCTGGCAAGTCAGTTTTTTTCCATGAGTTCACTATCGATCAACTGCCAGATGTATCAATGAAAGTCAACTGCACACCAGTGGCTCAGTTCCGACTCACATCGGTGTGCAACACGGTTGATAACTTGTTTGTTCTGAGAAATCCGCGACTGAAACATACAGGTGAGGCAGAACGAATCGCAAAGGAACAACCTAATCGAGTTAACTAATCTGACCCAATTTGTGAAAAGGTAAAATTTGTAGCTTTGAGCATACACTCGGGTTGTACTTACTTACACTAAAAGAATGGGCTTGTTCGTCCTCATATGATTAATGTAATCGTAAAAGTGAACACCAATATCACCACTTCATATGAGGCTTTGGAATAAGTTGTCTATTAAAATGATGTATGTGGTTGTCACATGCACAAAAATTCCTCAAACTGTTTACATGCATGTGATGAAAATCTACTCAATTCACCGGTTATTCAAACCCCGACACAACAGAAGATCTAACAGAGGGCCAATCCAAACGTCGCGTTAATGATACTAGATCAAGATTGGACGAGCAATCTCAGTGTTACACCTTCCGTTATCTGCTAATTTTTTTGTGGTGTATTGCACCAATTAGCTTACAGTTTGTGACTTTGTATGTGCCCATACGATCAGCTAATAACAGACTGTTTTTTTAATACTGTTGTACATCCATAAATTTGTCTCATGAATATGAACTGCTTACTGCAACCAGTACGAGGTCTTCTTATAACTTGTATGGGAGGTTCCAATCCGAGTACGATTTCTAGGGCTATTCAAAGTCTGTAATTCCGAGTATTACAACAATCCATATGGATTTTCCGTGTTATGAGTACTGCTCAGATTCTCGTATACTAATGACGTATTACTGCTAATTTGAAAGGGCAACTCTCAAACGTTTGTAATCTGTTGAACAAAAAGCAGTCTCCTGTTCATATTTATTGTGGCCATCAGCTGCGGGATACCGAGCTGATAAAACCATAATGTTGGACACATTTCTTAATGTAACGATGAACCAACTGACATAGTTGCATCCAATCATTGATTAACAGATTATCGTTAACCAGTTAGGCTTCATTGTTTCTTACTTACAGGTCATTCGTGAAGCAAGTGTTTTAGCATGCGGCGGGGTAATTTGTAGGTTAAACAAACACTGAATCTCAGTGAGATCCCTAGGGTTGTCAGATATCAGACGGCGACTGATTGTAAGGTTTTAGTAAGCATGAAAGCCATTGAAATGGAAGCCGGTTTTGCGTCAACCTCTTCAAGCTTATTTGTACCACTGGCCCAGGGCGTTCATTTTTCAGTAAAACTATTACCAAGATAGACAGCGCGCTAATCCACAACAAGTTCAGAAGGTCAGACCGCTGAACAGAACATTTTCGGGGCCAGCTTAGTTGGCATCTTGCTTCTGTTGTGTTGCCGCTAAAAACTTGCAAAGTAGTACACTGGTTGTTAGATCTAGAAGCGTCCACTAAAAGAGAAGTCTATGAGTACATTCAGGCTCTCACACAATGTCTGTCCACATGACTTCGTGTCAATACTTTTCAAATAAAGTGAGGAGGCATTGAGGTAGACAACAAAAATAATTCCTCTACGCTGAAATAATTCGATACTAGTCCCCATACTCAAGAAAGTAGTTCGAGGTTTTGCGGAAGCCATATGGGGCCTCAGCTATAAATTGGGTTTTAACATACGCTATATTCAGTCGGCTGACTGTAGCCAAGGTGACACATGTTAGGGTGTTAAGGCACGGTTTAGTCCAGGACAACCATGTTGGCCATGTTTTTACTTTTCGCCAAGTTTTGAAGCAGTACCGTAAGTACAAACAGTTTTCGTTTTCTCGACTATAAAGTGGCTTAAAGGGAGAGGTGTACCACACAAGTATGTAAGTGTACTGTCAGTGCTTCAGTCCCACGCATCAGCCCAAAGTAGTCTTTGAGGTGAACTGTGACAGTTTCAGCAGCATGAGCGGCGTACTTCAAGGTTGCCCACTTTCACCATCTTTGTTTAATTTTGTCATAGACGGAATACTGGAAGACTGTCTGCATCACTGACAAAATGTCCGCGTGGACCTTCTGCCTCGTAGAAGACTGACTGATCTTGATTATGTTAACGTCGGGGTGTTGAGGGTTGACAATTTTCAAGCAACACAGACAAAGTAAGACGCTATTTCGTACTCAGCTAAATACTTTTGAATGCATTTTGCAGCCTCGAACTACAAAGTGCTTCTGTAAGATTGCTGTGATTACGTAGATACGGTGTTGGGTAATGAAGTTACGGAGGTTGTTGACCAGTTTGTGCACTTGGGAAGTTGCATCAGCGGCGGCGACGTACGAAATAAGATAGAGGCGCTTATTTCTAGGGCTAGGGCGGTGTACACTTACCTACGGCATCTCTGGCGACAGAGGGGCATCTCTTTGAGGCTTAGGGGTAACGCATATAAGAAGACAATGAGGGCTGTAGTGTATGACGCCTGCGAAAGTTGGTCGCTCAGGACAGAATACGTGGGCCGTCTTCAAGTATTTGTTCAGCAATGATTACGTTCGAGCACTCGCATCGGGTAGTACCGATGGGTAAACACCGAAGAGGTTAAGAATCGGGTATTCGGTAGTGGATGTCAGGTGACTATCTTCACTCAATCTTCAAGTTTGCACAGACTTAGCTGGTTATACCATGCCCTGGGAATGTCAGCTAGTCGTCCACAAAACCGAGCAATTTTCGGTGATACTGCGGCCGACTGGCGTAGGGCGCGAAATGGACAGATGGTGACTTGGCACAGAGAAATGAATTCGTTCATAGTTGGCCGCTGTATATCGGGTTTGTCTCCCTGGTTGAGGTTCTTGCGACTTACGGAGCCGGTGGCTAGAGACCTTAGGTAAGCTGACGGTTAATCTGGCTCAGTGAAGTGAATGTTATCATTGTTTGGCCGGGATGTCTGCGAAGTAAGTGCGAGTGAAGACAAGGAGTAGTAAAAGCTGTATTGTTGATTACGCCTAACTCCCACTTACAGCTCTGTTGTTTGTTTGCAAATGTATAGGCATCTTGATGTTGAATGTTTGTGCACAGATCTAGATGTTTTAATGCTTAGATCCTCTCACTTCTTTCTTAGATAGGACTTGTTGTTTACTTTATGGTTGTACAACAGTTAGGCATCAGCGCGAACAACTGGTGTATTGTTGTATTTGCTGAGGATAATTACCAACAATGGACTGAAACAAATGAACAAAGACGTTAACAATACTTCGTAGTTCGGACCAACTACCGACTCGAGAAAAGCTATTGAACCCACTTACGGACAAATAAGGCGATTACTATGCTCAGGATCGACAACCGATTTATTATCCAAACAACCGTTATCGTAGAAACACCAGATTGAACGCGCCACTGTCATGACTTGGATTCCTGTAAACTCATGCCTGAGGAAGTTAGTACAATCAACTGCGCTGTTTCGACACTTGTCAGTTTTACTGTTCGGATAATTTTAGGAATTGGCCGGCGAGTAGAATTTAAGCCGCTATATGGAACTTAAACTTAACAGAAGAACAAGCGCAACCAAGTAGCATAACAATCCCAGCAGAATGGCAACCGAGCCTGCACCAGTACGGTGTCGCAGTTATCACCATGAGCCTAATTGGGTGATCCAAATATACACAGTGAACCGATCGATACAGTCCATTACAACAATCGAGAGGATGCCTTATCAGGTTGACCTAAACCCGACATCGCGTCGATCACGGTTTTCTTATTCTCTCTTATCACTGTTCGCAAGCGCTCGTAGTCATTATTGCAACTAAACCTGCAACCCTGCCTCTTCGTAACCATTCATGGAATGTTTGAGGGATTTCACCGAGTGTGTCTGGCCCAGTATTCGTCGCCTCGTAACGATCTCAACAAATCTAGATCTATGACGGCAAACATCCGGACAACTAGGAGAGAACATCCAACATCAGCGATCGTCTTTTCGAAGAAGATGTCCATCATATGGAGATAGACGATAATAAAGTAAGCCAAATTTAGAGGATTGGTCATAATTTCGATTTTGGCTTCAGACTCAATAGACCGTTAATCGTGCCTGAGCTTTCACAGTACAGGATAGTGAACGGCAAGCAGAATATACAACGGAAGCCAAAAATGTCACACCTCGTGAAGCAGTTAAGGCACCCAATCAATTAGAACGTTTTTTTATTTCTCACTGTGATGTGAGAACGGATGGTCGAACACGCAAGTGAACTTGAAGCGATTTAGAATATATCCGATTGCGAAAAATCTGGACTTCGGTTGGATACGAACCACCGACAGAAAAGCATGCCAAGTGTTCTATCAACAAAACTATGTCAGACTTTTCGCGGCTGAGTGTCTTCTAAAGTACCAAATCTGTCAAACTACTTATTAATAAGATCATTGGAAATGCCTTCGGAACTCGGAATGGTAAAAGCAGGTCATATCAAGTCGCCAGTTTTCTACACTCAGTAAGATATGGCGCGTGTCAACGCGTACGCCACGACGAGAGGTAGTGAGAATGAAGACACCACTTACAATCAGGCCAGCACTTATAGCTACTCATCAGAATGAGGCCGGACTCGTTTTATAGTCACTCCATAACTTGATCAAGGGTAAGAAATAGGTACAAGCGAAATTTCACCGAACAGAACTGCTTTCGGTCAATTTTAACCTTCTGTTAATACAACTATGTAAAATAAAGAGGCCGTGAGAAAATTCATGGTAAAGAAGTAAGTTAGAGACATGGTAATTGGATCAATGTTATACATGGCTTGAGTGCATTTAGGGACACAAGCGAGACAGGGTTTGAATAGCCATGGTTTGCGAACAACTTGATCTGCATACTTTGTGTAAGTGTTCCTACTATCCTCACTGATTTATAGATTTCACTGCGTCTGAGATAAGCGGTACAATTAGAACGCAAATGATGTACTGATTACAAATAACCAGAGTATTTGTCAACAACACCTACGTACTGTTTATGTATTCGTGCATGTTTTGGGTGTCGCAGAAGGTTGGGATGACCAACCCTTAGCAAAAGTGCTGGTGAACGGTATGAAAACCATTTGGAATAGGAGTTACATTAGGAGGTTACGTGAATAAGTGATTTTCAAAAAGTGGTAACACTTTGTAAGCAAAACTGCTGATAGTACTCTATGTATGATACAAAAATACGATCGGATCCGAACAGTGGAATAAATTATAGGCTTGAGCATACGTAAATTTATAGAATGAGAGAGACAATCATCATGAAGCGCAAAAAAGATACAATTTTTAAGCCACGCTAATAACTGTTAGGGTGTCTATTTTTTCCCGTCCAAAACTGCCTCCGTCCTGGAGAAAGAAAAACGATTGATACAATCGTAATTAGCGGAACTGTTCAGAACGGTCGAGAGGTAACCTTAGTTAGCTTTTTACCCGTCCGACTTTTACTCCGCTATGCTCATTGATGACCCTAATTATTTCTTTCGGTAATTGTCGTTCTATTTTATGGCTCGGGAATGTTTTTTGATCATTACCTTGTATTTTTTCGCCTTGTCGCACACGTTTTGGGGTGGAACAAGGCTGTTTTTTGGACGCGTCTTTTGGCTTGTTTTGGGAGCAAACACGGGGGCAGTCGCAGTATTTTCGGGACCGAGATTTCCGTGTTAATTATTACCAGGAGAATCCGATTTTTGTCAAGCGTACTATTATACCGAAAACGAACCGGTGTATCCTAATCGAGTGTTTACAACAATAACTCAAATCATACTGACCACCTGATAACGCCAGCAATTCAGACTTTAATCTACCGATCATGCATCAGGTGACAACGTACACGCGAACTGGAACGATACCTAAGTTGCGTAAGTAATTTTCAGACTGTGCAGTATGGCGTCAGTATGTGTTAAGGGGTGCGAATAGGTCTAAAAACAAGTCCACGGAGTCAGAATCACCTATTCACATCCAGGTGTATTTGGTACTTCCCAGGGTGCACAGAGCAAGGAAATTGAGATAAAGAATTTAGTTCTACCATTATTATTATTATTATTATTATTATTATTATTATTATTATTATTATTGGTAGTATGAAAACAAATCTGAATGTGTTACTGTATTGTAAAAATGAACGAAGCAATATACAACGCAACACAACAATTGTCGCGTGACAAAAATCTGGCCGGTGATGTTGAACATCTTGTCCAATTAGTATAGCGTATTTGTCGGCAGGACTTGTCGACAAGTACGATCCATAGGCAAATGAAAGACTACAATAATCTGTCCACATGTTAGCTAAACACGAAACTATGCCATATCGGTGAAGGAGCAAGATGAACATGAGCCAGTAGTGGAATGTGTCCAAGAAATGATATTCCACTAGGTGTAAACAATTGGGGTGCTTCACATTAAGTGTGCGTGAGTAAAACAGGCAGGTCAATCATGGGAGCGCGCACCAATAATCTGACGAACCAAATCGATTAGACGTGGATCTCCAACGATTTGCAAGTGTTCCGCACCGTCCAATACCACATGTTTCGCACCGGTCCAGAATCGACACAACTCCAGACTGCGCATGTGTACGGTGCCATCCCCGTTTCCGGGCACTAAAGTTGGATACTGATCTGGGAATCCGCTTCGATAAAAGGTCGGCTCGGAATAGATCATGTGATAAGTGGTGGGCAAACTGGAACCATGAATGCAATAGATTTCGTTCACGCCGGTAGGGCCGATCAATCCGTCCATCGAAGACTTCGTATTGCGCATTAGTTCATAGCCTGAGTCAATGGAAGAGATAAAAACGAGTTGAGGCCCAGTAGAAGAAATCTCCCAAAGGCTTGGCGATATCGTAAGAGATATCAACGGACCAAGTTATTAAACCCCACACATGGTTAATCTCAAGTGAAATAAGTGAAACAATATGTATAATTTTCATTAGTTAACTCGAATCAGTACAACATCATCGCGCTCTGCATGCTAACTGTCAAAGACCAGTGTTTAGGGGGGGAAGATACGAAACAGCGGGTGCGCTTTCGAGCAAGTACAGCAAATCAAGATCCACATCTTGTCCGAGAGCGCAGAGTAAAATAAATAAGTCAATAAGAAAAAGTGTTTTTTCTTAGAATGTGGCTGATTGGATTCACAAATAATTTACACGTCAGAAGAAGCTAAGAAAATTTATGTACATCTCAATATGTATTGGACGGTTTAGCAAGAAAAGACAAATCGGAAGATGTTTTCATCCTCTGATAGGTCGGCAACATATTGAAAAATGTAACAGTGTGCGCGATCGATAAGGGCAGAGTGGAAAATGTAGTGGCGTAACCTGTTGTAATTTCTCAATGACAGTGATGCACTTCATGAAGTAAATAACTTGGATATTGGGCTCGGATAGTAATAAATGCGTCTTATTGCTGCGTTGGTGAAAAGTACTTAAAAAATTTGGATGAATGATGGAATGCATAACACGTAGGTAGATGTGTTTAATCCAAACTGACTACCAAACAATTGACGTCTTTAAACGTCGATTAACAGAGTAGTAAACACAATCGATGGAGCAGCAATGTGTTATATTCCGTTCACAAGTTGAGGTTTGGTCGTGGACATGTCCGGGCCCGAATATACACGTCTGGGTAACATAATGCACAGAATGGTTTGCAACACTTACACGAGATGTGCGTGTGTGAAACACCTTACTCTCGGTCAAACTCAGTTACCCTTCACGGACATGTACCGAGTGTAGTCCCAATAATAATTGTTAGCTTTACCTATGATGAATGCCAGTCATCGGTCGGTCAACATTTTAGAAACAATCCCATGCGCAGCCTTATCCAGGACATCTTCATCTTCCTCGGCATACTGACCGACGAAGACAAAACGTGTGGTGATCGATCGGAATGTGGAAATAAGGTTCATTAATCGTGATTTTGCTTCAAGAAATTGAATGATATGGTCACGTGTGAAGGGTCTGAGATGAATGACTCGGTCACATCATTTTAATACTACACATTGATGTCAATTTAGTCTATGCATCAGCTGTTATCTCATCAACTAAAAAGTGTAGACTGGATTTCCTTGATCATGTCATCAACAATTAGAGCTCAGAGGACTGCGCTTACTTCAGATATTTTCCTACAAGAATACGATATGGTCCCGACCTTTCTGTGTTCCTGTACAGACGCCCAAGTAGATCCTCGATACTGACTGCTTGCTTTGGCCTGGTCGACCACTTAACAACAAACCTATAGAACGGTTCTGTGATTATTTTATTCATATGAACTGACAGCATGCAAATAAGCGTCGGTGTAATGTGCTTTCCGAAAGATGGTGCATCAACTCGGTATTGGAAACCGAGAAAGAAAACCCTATCCATTCTTGAACAAACGTGCATTGATCAATCAGTGCCTGGTCAACAGACGCCCGCTTGACATCCAATGAAACAAACCGACTGAATTCGGATACTTTGGACACCCTGTATCGAAAATAGTATTAATCGCTGAATGTGGACAAACAAGCGAACAGCATACATCATGCGATATTCCTTAGCCTAAGTACGGTAATGCGACTATGAGTTTTAGAACTATCATACACATTATATCGCAATCCGATCAGTGGAGTCTCCAGGTCGCTACAATGTAATGTAATCGAAGTCTCGTGTAGGTCAGAAGTACGGGCAGTGAGTCCTCTTTTGTTATTGCAGGTGGTTCATTATCTTGTCTTTTCCATTAACTTTGATATTCCACTTTTCATTCACCTTTATACTTATGCTATTTCATTATCTTCCATTTTTACAAGTTGTTCGCTTTCTCATGGTTATCTGATAGACCTTAGTTTACGGGTGTTTCATCGTTGTTAGCAGAATGAAGTCGTGCGTTTTTCAACAGGTGTGTTGTATATTTCCTCATAATCGTGGTATTCCAATTCTATCCAACCTTAAACTTGCATCATTGTATCGTATACTGATTTTTTTAATCCAAGATGTATCCATGAAGTCTTGCGTCAGAGTTACATTCTACCAAGTTAGAGAGTGGGTTCAACAGTGGATCCAAAGAATAAGACTAAATGTCTACATCGCAAGCGAAAACCGTTGAGAGCCCTTTCAATTACAAGAAGGATGAAGAGAACCCCAGGTGCATTTAACTAATTGTTGAACAAGATTTACAGTACAGTTGACCATCTTCTGCTTCCGGTATTACGTTTTCTATGATGATTGTGAACGCCCATGGATGCCTTGCGCGATAGAACTGAGGGTTGGACGTAGGATATGCAGTTATGTAGGTAAAGCGAATAACAACAACTGTGGTTTGGATGTACTTTTTGAGTATTACCTGATGGTCACAATGGTACAAGAGGATTTGTCCCATTAAGTGTCACAATTGTGACACACACTATACTCGCGCTAATCCGTTTCGGATGCCGCAAACAAAGAGATTTTAATCCCATGGAACACATTCGGGATAGGTCAAGTGGAGTTGTCAATGAAGAGCGTAAAGTTGCAAGTATATCTCATCCGGATCATCTGTTCACTGATGAGAAGAACGGAGGCGATTTAGAAATCTCAACGAAACAGCAATCAAACACCAAACGGTGAATGCTAGAAACTTCCCCTTCCAAGATAACAGATTAAGATTAAAAATATCAATGTTCTCTAACTTGGGTAAGTTCAGTGGAAGGGAGTACTTGTTTCTGATGGACATTATGAATGTGTTGCAACGTCCGATTGAAAAAATAAGCATCGTTCTGGTTATACATGGTTCCAGATAAGTGATAAGCTTCGTAAGCTAGGAAGTTGCGTAACGGCTACAAACGTGCCTGAAAAGAGAACACAGCTGATGCAGTAAGGCAAGACGTACTGACCGGGATGAGAAATCGGTCATGGAGTGAGAGGTATTTTAGTGACGATATAATACTGACTTAAACAGAGTGCTTCTATGTAGTCGTAAGAAGTGGTTTCTGAGGATTAGGAATGTTTGTCAAGAGAAAAACCCCGACGGACGCCACCTAGAGAATACCTCGAACATCTTTTAGTAACAGTACGTGTTGCATGTGAGTGAAGGAATGAGTCTAAGACCAGTACCCAAAATTCCACACATTACGGTGTCTGAGATTGGTTACGAAACCCGGCTGGAAATAACTGCAAAAACCAGTCAAGTCATACAGAGATGAAAGATGAGTGGATATACCACCAGATAAGAGGCAGTTTGACAACCACGGTTGGTTAGCTAGCTAGATCACAGTAGCTCAGTGGTAACGGGTCCAGTAATCGATTGCACTCGGTTGCGAGTAGGATTCACCCGCTTGATGCAAGTAATCTTGTTATCTAGATTGGGCAGCTTGACGATCTATACGTGACCTAGTATGTTACTTGATGGTAAACATGTTGCAGTGTCAACATTGGAAATAAAACGAAACGGGAGTTAGGTCCAAAGAATGCTACTGATAGGAAAACATGGAGTTCACGACATATCGCTCAAATCAGTGGTATCTATGATCGACAGTACTGTACTCTTAGTCAGCCGATAAAGATTTTGGAATTTACCATAGTTTCAGTTTTTTCAACGGTAGGTGTAGATAAGGCAGCAGTAATAACGGAAACGAAGAAATTATTGAAGTTGCTATTTCATAGGTAATACGATTAAGAATAAAAATGTAAACGGTAGCACCAGTATTGATTGGTTGGCGGGAATCTTACCTATGGGGAAATTTATGTCCCGAAAAAACTCCTCATAATCGTGGGCCGAATAGTTCACAGTCGGAGTAATAATCAGTGGTTCCGAGGGAGGCCATAGCCGTGGGTCAGGGAGTAAAAACGCGGTGGACGGTAGAGAGCGTTGAACTGGACGAAAACTCACCGGACTGCGAATGTAAATACCAAAGTTGTCACCTATATAGAAACAAAAAAAGTGAAGAATTAATAAGGCCAAAAACATTTCTGATTGTTGTAGGCTGATTCTGCTAGTTGGCTGTTAAAAATCTATCGGGACTAAAACAGGAACAGAAGGAAAGCTTCTCCAAGCATTAAAACACATGCACTTAACACCGAAAGCTCGTGATGAACACCGCATACAGGAGTTAAAGAACAAACAGTACACTTACACGAACGATAGATAAAATCTGATGATAAAAATGACCACCTTTAAAGTCTCACGTGAGAAAAAAACTAAAATGAATAAAGGATTCGAGAAGCATACAGTAAGTTTACATTTTAGGTGTACCGCGATACGAGGAACATGTTTTAGAGAAAGGAAATTGACATTGTAATACACGAGAAATCGCAATTAGGCACCGTAAGCAAACTAACTTAGAGACTTCCACTCAGATCGCCAGTGTCAATTTCGTGCGACATGTGATAGGCGTTGTCGCGCCGCAAAATCAAATACGAATATTCGAGGCAGCTCGAACATGGACCCACTACTGAGCGGTCAACAGTGATACTATCAAGATATCTTGGGGGTAAAAACACTATTCGACTAAAAAATTAATCAACATGTTCCGCTCTGAGATTAGTGAGCTGCATGTTCTCATGTCAACGTTGGCAAGCGTCTCGATCTTCAATGCAAATAGACGTGGTGGCAACCTCATACGTTTGTCAACTAGCAACGAAAAGACACCAACCTTTCACAGAAGAATCAAGTGTGTTGTGCATCCGTACGTCCCTTACTTCTGTATCACTGGGCGCTTCAGCCCAATCGAACGGAAGAGGTTTGCCGAAAACCCGTCTACAACAGTTACTGCTTCACTATTGTAAGGTGGACTCAACGTTTGAGCAACGGGAATGTTAGACAACGGGTCTTCATGGCTGGCAATTTGAACATTTATATCTAACTCGATTTCCAAGCATCGACTTCGTACGCTAGGATATGTGCGTCGTACGTCATCTAACCGCCCAATTCCTGGCCTTTTCTGTTACCTTAATGTGGCAGTTCGATTGGGGTGTTGTTTTGATCAGGAGGATTATGCTGACCAAGGCCTTCATCCTCCCAGGTTCAGCCATGTAAGAAAGGACAAAGGACAGTATACAGAACTATATTTATGGTTGCATCACCGCTGTCTTCTGTGAATGGAGAGAGGACAGAAAGTACCCTCAAACAAAGAACACTCCGATTGTCTAACGATCAATCGTATTTGCCGGGGCATTATTCTTTCGCGTCTGAAAACCCAACACTAATCGGAATGAGTGGTCAGTGTCTTCGTTACTGCGCCCCGGGCTGGGTTAGCCCTCTCACTGCCAAGTGAGCCACTTTTGCGTTACTGGGTCTCGTAGGAAAACCCAGTTTTCTTGTTTAACGAGCCAGACTGTTAAATCACAGCCTCCAACCGAAGTCCCTCATTTCAGTCTGAGACATATCTGTCAATGCAAGAAGTGGTCCGTCAGAATGCGAAATGTGCATACGCCTCTGGATCCATGAAGAACCGGACGACCGGGATGTCGTACCGCACTGATAATTATGCAGCTGAGGCGTTAAGTCATTGAAGTAACAGCCTTGAGCGGAACAGAACCGGCAGACCAAGTGAGCCCCGAGAAGCAGGTGTTGAGTACACACTCTAATCGATAGGTTACCCAACAGACAGTGTTCGGGATCATGGCGTCTATTTCGCACTCGCCAACCGCATCAATGCTTTGACGACAGGCGAACCGCACGGCATCAGTCCTCGAATCCTGTCCATGCGCCTGCGACTCGGTCGAGGTAAGTGTGCCACACTTGTTAATGTTTACGGTCCAACTACCGACGATACAAAGTATCAATTTTAAGGCCAACTATCCGCCACAATCCGGTCGACACCGGTGAGTGACCGACGGTTTGTTCTAGATAGTTTCAACACGCGACTCAACAGCTTGGCTGGGAGTCCTCTGGCAGCATTGGTGCAATCAATGAGAACAGTGGCCGTTTGCATTACTCACAAATTGGTTAACATAAACACTTGATTCCAGCTGGATGTGAGCGACATTACTACGAAGCAGTTCTCACCATCTGCGGGACTACATGACTACATGCAATAGGGATCATACACTGGTCAGGACCAAAATGGATACCACTGGCCGCAAGCTTGTTTACTGTAGGTCATCCGGAAAACGGCGTTAACTGGATGTTGACACTAGAGAACTCAAAGACGAGAGCGGTATTTCAGCGTGTGGTTGCAATTCACCTGGAAGGCGCTCTCTTATCCACTAGCCCTGACGATGTGTAGTAACATTTCAAGAGGGAGATAACAACAGCAGTCATTGAGACGATCGGTATTGAGCGTCTGAACTGGTTCGACGGCAATGATACGGCCATCTCAAGCCTAATGCGGGAGAATGCTGAAATGCTTGCTGTTTACACAGTGTACCCAGTACCTGGCACCTCGGTAAACGAATGGGCTTATTCAACACCACCAGCCACGTCCCAAGGCTGCAGATTGAGAATCGGCTTTTCACGTGAGGGACAACTGCAAGATAAGCGGGGTTCTCTCGGCGAGTAAGCAGTCGCGGACAATGAGCGGAGTACTACCAGAACGTGATGGATTCGCAGCTGACAGCCGAGTCTCCTATAAAATTCTACACAAGCACTTTGACGGTACTATATCACGACGTATGTTGCCACACCACAAAGGAGTTTTAGATGCTCAAACGGGAGCATATAGGCTCCCGGACAACATGTTGTCCGTATGGGGTACGGACACCTCCAATCTCCGTCAACCAAGGACAAAATCCGAGGAGGGTGCACGAATCACCTTGGTGGTCGCCGGCAAGATGTGCCAGGTGCCTTGAGTGGCTGAACTCCATTCGAAGGATCCGTGAACCAACTTGGTCCTCACACCCCGGAAACAAGATGAAAGCGTCGCAACAGCCCTGTCGACCCTGGATACCCCGACTGAGCAGATCTACTACACTAGATCCGACTTTTTTTGGTGAATTCTCGAACTGCTTCGTTGCTTCTGTCGCAACCACAGGCTGGGTGCATTGGGCATCCTGGATAGATTGACCCCATCTGATGGCTGTATAAATCGAATTATTAATGGTCACCGACCTCCAATGGACTGCGAACTGTGTGCTTCACTCCGCTGCCGTGTGGATTAGGTTTCTTTCGAACCAGACTCCGGGTGGGGCCGTTCAAGCCTGGGCAGCCAAGAACAATCCTGCCCCCACAATCAATAACTTTGTCTTTTGTCTTGTGTTGTTATCGTAACGCTTTGGCCGAGTAGTCAGCGACCGACTTTGCTGCCGTCACATTCTACCGAACCAAATTTATTTCTTTTATTTTCTCCTTTCTTGGTGACCCCTAATTTCGTTTTCAGACACTCATCAAGGATTAGCCCCATTTGCTACTCGCGACAGATTCCATGGCTAGAATTATAATGCGCCAAACAAGTTGATATCTTCGTCTGACCGACATGAACCCCGACTCGTCCCCAAATACAATTCGAACACCTATGCAAACAAGCCAGCAAGCAGCTTTCGCACGTACTTCTAAGCCCTTCGTCATTGATAATTATGGCCTTTTTGAAACAGAGCTTCGGGATTCCAGCTCAGTGCTACATCCTTAATCTCCGTCAACCGATTCACTATGCACGTACGATGTGTGCCTGTCTAGAGACCCTGTGTCTCAAGCCATTAACCAAGCCAACGTTGGAATTACCCGAAGTACGTTCGCAGAGAAGACGTTGCTTGACTAGGTATCCATCAGCCGTCGTTGAGCTGCCAGACTTGAAGGTAAAGTCAGAGCATCAAAAAGCGATTATCACAGACGCTGCCTGTTTGTTGTTTCGGCATATGCTCCTACACACCGTGGTCCAGACGCAATCAACGATTACTGTCACCAGCTCATTAACCTTTTGCACACCTTGCACACCTTGACTTGAACACCTAGGCAGGCTTCTGAAGTGTTGACGGGTGTGAATTAATTGACCCCACATGCTTATGGCACCCGTCGGACAGACAACGGTGAACGCTTGTTGCAGCTTTCTGCTGATAACGGTCCGTTTCTGGCAAACACTAATTTTTGGTGTCTTAGATATCAGTGCGCCACCTGGCGACCTCCACCATCAAGTCAACTGTGGACTCGAACTGCCACAGAGCCGTCAGCTATCGGTGGCTTGGTTGCTTCCAAGATTGCAAGTCCAATTGGAGCACATGTGTGGATTCCGATCATGCACTGGTATTTGCCAAGTTTGCTCAGCACTTTGGTAGAAGGTCACTTCATCGCCAACCACAAATTGTCATATCTAAACTAGCGGTGATAGCAGACCGCTACACTTACAAGAGCGCACTCGCCTCTAGTCTAGGACTCAATCTATCAGACGACACAGAAGCAAATAAACAGCATACGACGGGTGGGACCTTACTGCTTGCTCAGCTATCAACCGCCGGGTCTGCGTGCAGCCACTCGGACTTCTCGACGCCCGCCGGAATATACCATCCAACAGTGAGCACAACTTGGCCCGCAAAACTACTCGGTTAGAACTCCGGAAGCAACTACGAGAGAATCGCAAGGTCTGGTGGACACAACGCGCTATCGAAATGGAACAGGACGCTGTTACAGGAACTTTTTGGAAGCATTTTCACTTCACCCGGGCAACGAGTAACATGGGGCCAAGTGTGAGCAAGGTAATTTGCGAAGCCAATGGTGAACCTGTTCATAACGTGCAACGACGCTTAGGACGATGGGCTGAGCATTTCAAACAACAGTTCAACTGGTCACCCGCGCCATTGACGACGCCTGCGAGCTCTGCGTGTGCTCGTTGATTTGTTGACGTTTCTTCACTTTCAGAAACAGAAGTGTCACATGATATTACATTACTGAGACGTCACAAGGCATCCAGTCCAGACGAACTCCTTCCCGTCCTTATTATAGATGGAGGTCCAGTCTCAGTTAACTAGTTGAAGGCTTAGTTCCAGAAACTCTGGATAAGTGGAGCTGTTCCAAATGGATGGGGTTTGGCTAACATCGTTCCCATTCTCAAAAGAACTCACGCACTTCAGATCACAGAAAGAGTAGCCTGATTCCTATTGCGCCAAAGTTGCTTGCAGTCATTGTATTTCGTAGACAAAGCAAAAGGCGCGAAGAACATATCCGCGAGGATCAAGCTAGGTTTCGTCCTGGCCGTGGCTGAATTGATCACATCACACCACGCCAGATGCTTGAACTCCGCCAATCATAGTTGAGCTGTATTTTGGGACCGTTTATCAAAGAATCGTGTGCCCCAGAAGTACGTGAACATACCGAAAGCAACATACTGCCATACCGCGAGCAGACTTAGGACTTATGGCAATGTACTGTCGACCTACATCATTACAAGTGGAGTGAGAAAAGATTGCCCAGATATTCCCTTGCTATACAAAGTTTAAGTAGACGAGATCCTAGAATGTAATTTAACAGACTGCGAAGTGCCCCCAGGCATTCGACCTCGAGACACTGAGTACGCAGACATCATCTTAATCTATGACGGTTCACAGGGAACCTAAGACACATTGAACCGACTAGAAGCCTCATTTTGTCAGTTTGATATGGTTTTTGCACCAACTAAGTGAAAAGAGATGTTGGATTGACAGGGCTCTGCGATTGCTCTTGGTCCTGGTGGTGAGCTGTTGCAGGTAGTGGAGAAGTGCATATACCTTCACAGTTGTATCAACGCAAGCGGAGTGATTGAATAGATTAGAACTCACACAACGTAAGTACCGATGGCGTTTGCCAACTTACGCCACATGTGGCGCCCGCATGATCAGAGTTATGCTGTGAAAGATCGTGTACAACACCACAGTAATGACGGTTCTATTACACGATTGTGATAATCTTTTGTCAAGAACCGATAGTATTACATTTATATCACATGCTCTAACACATTTATTGCTTCATCTCTTTAGCCCCCGGATTCTGTTGTATAGAGAATAAAGCCTCCATTGCGACAACTTCGTTTTCTCGCTCTCGCGCCCTTCGTATGAGTTGACTGTACTCAAACGTAGACACAACAACGACTACGAAACTTACCATGTCCGCAAGAAGAATGTTCACAGAGCGTCCGTTTTTAGCTACCAGTTTCTCCGAACCCTCAGCGGTGTGTGAGGGAAAAACTGCGTCAGCAGTGACGAAGTTCGCCGAAGTGTCGTTTGAATGGATAAACTCTGTCGACCCTCAAGCATATTGATATCGCCTCACAGGCTTCGTTGGCTTGACGACATCTTACGAATGCCAATTCACCGCCTGCTATATCATGCCTTGTTTGCGAGTGATGGATTACGTTGGAAGTGGCAGCCCGGTGATCAGCACATGATTTGGATTCAGGCTACAAAGGCGATGACATTAAAGCTTGTTTCAGCAAGGCGTTCTCGGTTTCCTGGCTGGAGTCTAAAAGACAATGAACATCTTCGATTGAAGACGATGTCTGCTATGGCGAAGAACAGAAGTCGATGACGTTCGTGTTTGTAAATTCTGCACACATCAGTGTAATTCCCTTTTCCTCCCTCTACATCCTTCTCATTCTTCATCCTACACAAAGCTTTTTTCCTTTCGCACTGTGGCACGTTTGCTACTTCATGTGACCATTGCATGTCAAATAAAAATATATAATGCATAAAACAAAACAGCTACCATCTGGAGTGCTCTCCGAACAATCTCGCGGAATCAAGACTGACTGGTGGAAGAAGCAAAGTGAGTTGATGATGATCGCCGACGAGAGAGGTTTCGCTTAAGGCGATTTTCGGCGCATAAGTCCAGTTTGCAAAAATATTGATTCACGGAGACTGATTTTCCTTGCATACAACCAAAAGACAGTATGGAAATCCGGCGCGATCACTTTGGTGGCTTACTAAGCCGATCGGTTAGCAATGGTCGAGTGACCGTGAACAGCCTTCCATAACATGGTAACAAACTTCAGCTGTTCCCGTTGCGAATCTAACAGATGCACGAGGGGAAAATGCCAAAAAGAAAAGTTACAGGCAAAAGGGTTGTCCGAGGAAATTTTATTGCATGGCGGCTAAGTTTTGAGACTTGCTTTGCTCCGGTTGATACGTTCAACCTAGGAGCAGAAAACAGTCCCTACAGAGCTCAAGAATACCATAATCGTATCTTTGTTTAAAAGTAAGGGGAACAAGTAAACCACCGACATTTACCAAGGAATCAGTGAGCTACGCTGGAAAGATGCTACAGAGAATACTGCTGAACCCACTCAATGCATAAATTTTGGGGACCAATGTTTCGGAAAAAACGATGCGGGTCTCCAGTGAGTCGTAATACGATTGACACGGTCTTCACTGCTCGACAAATTCACCAGAAGTGCCGTTAACGCAAAAAAAACCTACGTGCGCTCTTGTGGGTTACATGGCGTCCGATTCCACGAACCGCCATTGTGAAGGGCAAATGGTAAGTCCCTCAGTTTAATTAAAAGGCTGCATGTGGGTACGAAAGAGAAAAGGCAACCGTTTGGATCCAACCATGACGAGTTTGACACCGCCACCGCCATAAAACAGGGCTGTTTAGTACCGCAACCCTAGATAGTTTTAATCTGACCGCAATGCTAACAGTTAATCTTCGAAAACCTGAGGACGGTGTTGAGGCTGAATATCGCACGGACGATCGCCTGCTGAATACTCCATGTTTCGGCGCCCCTAGCGGGCTACGCACATCAACGATGCGCATATTGTTGTTCGCAGATGAAAATGTGCTATTTGCACATAGCGACCTATACTGCTACCTTGGCGAGGTGGTCGTGCTTGTGTATTGTTTTGATCTGGCGGGCTATGCTGACTAGGACTCCGGTCCTTCCAGGTGCAACCTTGTCAGACAGGCCAAAGGGGAGCAGTCAGACGAAAAGCAGTTACTCATAGGATTGTATGTCGCACTACTGACCGCGTAAGAGTGCATAGGTAGTGATGCACGGTCCTATGGGCATACAGCAAAACTATTTTCATAGCTACGGCACTGCTGTCTTCCATATCAGGAAGAAGGGGGTTGGAAAA
>JTDE01002355.1:107018-119282 GCA_014338405.1 Paragonimus skrjabini miyazakii | reverse complement strand
CGAATTGGCTTAGACATTTTGTGTCAGGGTTCGGGTGATTGATAAGGCAAACAGATTTCAGATACAAGAACCCTTCGCTTACTGTTTTCACCTACCTCGGGCGCCACGTTCAGAAGTAGCGAGCCAGAAGAAGGTATTTTCCGAAAGCCGGTAACTTCCCGTGGTATAAGTAGTTCACTCACTATGTTAGTTTGTCGTTAACATCGTTGTCCACAAAACCTTTTCTAGCACACGTTCTCTTTTTCATCTTTCGAATATCTAAAACATGGACAGGGTCGGGCGTTATACATTCAAACTTTCAGAAGTTGGCATCATGCGATGAGCTTGTTGTAGACACGCAGAGATGCGCTTGACCCCCGTACACTGACAAATAAGAACGCCATGAAGTTTGTAGAAATGACGACGTCGTGACCAGTACAGAACTTTAACCCCAGACGCTGAGTGGTTGTTCGAGCAACTCTTAATATACTCTTAATATACTGGTCGTCGGGATCATCTGTTTGTTTGACTAGAGGTCGGTCGTTGAGAATCCTTTCAATCTCGAGGAGTGTCGTACGTGAACCGCGTCAGTTACTGTTTGCTCTCGTAATGTCAACAAGATGCGTTTTATTGTTCGCATAATTCTTTCCCACACTCCACCTTGGTGATTCACTTTTGGTCGGTTGAACATCCAGTCACAACCATGAGCTATAAGAGTGTTGGATATCTTTTCCTCATTCCACGTCTATAGCAGTTTCTTGACATCCTCGGACGCTGCCGTAAAATTCGTTCTGTTATCACTGTATAATCTTCGTGGGCAGCCTCGTCTGGCAACAAACCGATTGAAAGCACATAAGAATGAATTAGTATCTAACGAGTGCGCCACCTCAATGTGTATTGCCCTCGTGCTGGAACACGTGAAAAGACAACCATAGCGTTTTTCTGTTCCGCGTCCTCGTTTGCCACAAATGGGTCCCAAACAATCAACCCCGGTGGTGGTAAATGGGCATGCATACATCTCAGTTCGATCCGCAGGTAGTGAAGCCCTGGCCTGTTGGCACGGTTGGGAGAACCATCGGCGGCACTGATGACAGTCATATAAAACACTTCTGATCGTCCTGCTGGCTGTTGTTATCCAGTGTCGTTGTCGCATAGCCGACATAATGTAACTCAGTCCCATATGACCACTGACGTTGTGATAGTGACGGATTAACAATCGGGTCACAAAGTGTTTCGCAGGCAGAATCATTGGGTGCTTTGCATCGTAGGGTAAGGGGGATTGCTGCAGTCGTCCTCCTACACGTAAAATACCATTGAGTGAAAATGGATTTAACCTTTGAAGTGGGCTGCAACCACTACGGAAGACTTTCTTGACCGGTGCCGGATGTGCTTTTGTCGTCTCTTTGCTGCACCAGTGGGTCTGAAGTTTCTTTAACCCTGGATGAAATACTTGTTGTTGTACTAACCTAAATATTTCATTCGTTGCCTCGCTAAGTTCTGAAGCGGTCAGTCTTTTTGTGCAGACTATTTGTCCTCTTTTAGACACAAATTTCTTATATCGCAGAAGCTATGTGACCGTTCGTAATAACTTGTTCCACGACGTCAAGTCCTCAAATTTTGATATAAAGAAATGTGAATGGTATATACTTTTGACAGTAACGACATAGCAAACTTTCTAAATGTCTTTTATCGTGTCAGGTTCGGTGTCAACAGGACTTGGCCATTCACTCTCTTTGCCGCATAGGAGTTCAGGGCCATATAACCATCGGTCAAACTTCCGAGATTCGTGGGCATAGATGCCACGCGATACAAATCTGCTGGGTTGCGTTTTGTGTCGACATAACGCCACTGCTCTGGTCGAGAGGCTTCGTGAATTGCAGCCAACCGATTTGCAAAAAAGGCCTGGAACCGTTTGGACGAATTTAGCACACTATGTAAAACAATCATTGAATCAGTCCAAAACGTGGTCGATTCAATTAACAATTCCAACTCGCGTTCTATTTGCTGGGCCAGTTTAACCGCAACCACGGCTGCCGCCAACTCCAACCGAGGCATACTTGTTAAGCGAATCGGAGCCACTCTAGCTTTTGCGATTACCAGGGAGCAGTGTTTGGTTTGGCAATCGTCGGACATCACCAGATAAGCGACTGCACCGTATCCAGTCTCGGAAGCGTCGCTGAAGATTTGCAACTGGAAATCACGACAGCGTTATAATCCGTTGGGCTCAATGCACCTTTGTAAACAAAACCGGTCGAGGCATGGTAGTGTTGCTATCCACTTTGTCCACAAAGCCATTTCTTCACCTTCAATAAGATCGTTCCACAACACGTGCAGCCCACATAATCGCTGGAGTATCCATCGGGCAATCGGTGTAACAGGTGCAATGTACCCGAGTGGATTGTAGATTGAAGAAACATAGGAAAGTATGTTCCTTCGAGTGAACGGCTTGTCGATCGGCGAGACGTCGAACTTGTAAGCATCATCCGTGAGGTCCCACTTCATTCCCAATGCTCCCTGCACATTGGGTTCGTCTAGGTTAAGTGGTTGTGTTGACACCGTATGCTTCGATTCTGGTAGCAGTGATAATAGCCTCCCGTCGTTACTTGTCCAATCCGTGAAGTTGAAGCCGCCTCCCGCCAATAGGGCCTTTAGCTGATTGGCGGAATCTCAAGCGTTATCAATGGTCGTTGTACTGAATAAACAGTCATCCCCGTAAAAGCTCCTCTTTGTGATCCGCAGAATATCTGCATCGTAATGGTCGGCTTTGTCTGAAATGGTACTTCACAAAACAAACGTAGCATAACTGGGAGAGGAAGTACCACCAAAAAGATAAACGTACATGCGGTAATCTGTCGGAGAGCCTTGCATCTCAGCTTTCGTCCACCAAAGGAATCTCAGCGCATCGCGGTCTTTATCTGGCACGCGAACTCGATGAAACATAGTCTCGATATCTGTCATGACCGCAATCTTCCCTTGTCGAAATCGCAACAATACGCCAACCAAAGAATTTGTTAGATCCGGCCCCGACAGCAGCTGATCATTTAGAGATTTGCCCGCATACTTCGCTGCGCAATCGAAGACAATTCGCAAATCCTGTGAAGTAGCCGGATGGAACACGGGATGGTGAGGTAGATACCATCGACAACTAGCTGACATGTCTTCAGGGACTAACTCGGCATGGCACCGACTGATGTACCCACCCACTACGTGAGAATTGTGCTGTGCCAAATCGTCACATTTCATAAAGCGTTGTCGTAGCATGTGCAGGCGTTTTAGAGAGATGGACTTGTTGTCAGGTGACGGGAAGGATCCAGGACGCCAAGGAAGTGCTGCCTCGTAATGACCGTCAGTTAAACGTATTGAAGTCCCCATCAACCCGATAGCTTGACGATCATCTACAGACATTTTCTTTTCCTTTATGGGGCCCACGTCGATAAAGTCTTGTTGGCACAATCTTTCCAAGTTATCTTGTAACGCACCGATGCCCATGAAGTTAACCGCCGTCCGGGCGTTGACTGATCTTCCAACTGGGCCCACCAACATCCATCCCAGGACTGTCCTAATCGCATACGGTCCGTGCTTCTTTCCCTTTCGCTGATCAGTGACCCAGTGCGCTTCTGGGGCGTCACATCCAAGCAATACACCGATAGTGTTGCTGGAGTACGGGCCGAACGATATATTTTGTAGACGTGGCCATGACACTAACTGTTGAGCATTCGGACAAAATGTTCGTAATTTAGGCAACGTCTTAACTGACCACACTTGCTCAATATAGAATCACCGGAAGCAACATCAAACTGGACGGCTACCGATTCAAACATGGTCTCTCTATCAAGCGTGCACAATCTGAGTTGTCTCTGGCTTCCTTGCATTCCATGCTTGATGACTAATGGCTCACCGATAAGGGTGCAATCTGACCCGTTGTCGAGAAACGCACACGTGTGAGCGATATTCTTTCCATAACGTACAGTAACAGGAACGATGGCCAAAGCTACCTGGGGTCTCTCAGTAGATGGTTGAGGTGTATCATGCAGGTGAAATCCAACGGCATGGTGGTTAATGACGATGGATGCTTCTTCAACGACAGTAACAAGTGAATCGGAGTGCAGTAGGCGGTGATGTTTCCGTCCACATCCTTGGGCGCTACAACTCCTATTTGATCTGCATTCCTTAGCCATGTCGTTAGCTTTCAAACATTGGAGACATAGTTTCTTAGTTCGCACAATCTCAAAACGCTGCTCTATCGATTTACTGAGAAATAATGGGCACTGATCAAGGAAATGACTGTCCTCGCCAATAGAACAACGAAAGCAAGAACCGTACACGTTACGTGTTATCAAACCGCCACTTTGCACAAGACAGATGTTCCTCCTGATGCTAACTGTGTTAGGTCGTGCCTTCATTTGTCTGGGACCGTCATATAGTTCAGATTTAAGACTTATTGCAAGCTCACCGTATCTCAAGGAAGCGGCGTCGGCACGTTCCTCCACGAATCTTGTTAGATCTGTGAACTGCGGCTCACGATTAAAAAGAGTTATGATTGCGGCCTCTTCCGCCCATCTAAAATGCAATTCGGGGGGTAACCTCCGAACAATTGTTTCAGTCCTTCTGCTTGATTTAAGGTCGGGACCGTAATTCAGTCGCCGGAGCGTTACTTCGCACACTCTCATCTGCTGAGCTAACTGGACTAATGCTGTGGAGTCGGTGTCGGTTAGACACGGACCATCCAGAAGTTCATCAGTGTGTGCTTTTGTCACCATGTTGTTCTGCCCGAACCGTTTGCGAAGAATTTCCTTGGCAACTAGATGGCCCCGATCCTCTTCGAGAATGGTACAATGTTGAATCGAGCCCTTCGCAGGTCTATCACAATATTGTATTAGGTAGTCCAGCCTGGCCTGGTTATAATTCGTCTTATTCTCGACACCTGATTCAAATGCTTTAGTGAAGTACCAGTATGACTTTGGATTGCCAGCAAACCGTTGTATTTCTCGCCTAGGTAAGTCTGTCTGACGTTCAGTCGCGCGGATGAAGACTGGTGTCTCGATGGGTGATTTATTTAGTTCACCCAGAGGTTTCCGTTCGTATTCAACGCTGTCGAGTGTCGTTCGCTGTTGTATCATTCTTTCGAGTTCTATTCGTTTTTCCATTTCTTGTATTGGAAGTCTCGCCAGCTTTACCTCCAACTCTCTGTCTCTGTGTAGCTGTCCCACAGGGGAATTTGCAGATGCAGTGCCGGCTGTTGAATACTGAGAGTTCCGGCGGGTAGAGATCTCCTGTTTGCTGAGACATGATTTCGAACAAATTTGTAGAATCTGCTCTGCGTTCCACTTCAGATGTCAGTTGGGTACCACTAGAGCTTAACACCCCGAGGTCAACTCAAACTGATAACGACCGCAAGCAGCTCGGCAATGTCTCTATAATAGAAAATACATGGATATCAGCGAATACATAAGAGTAGATGTATGGAATCAATATAAAGTGTCACGTACGTTTGAAATGGCAGGTCCCGAGAGAGTTTTCAACCGTCGGTGGTCGAGCATAAACAGAAAATGTCCAAATTCAAGATAGTGGCCAAAGCGATATTCATATGGGTCTTACTGTGTTATAAAACACTACCCACAAATAGAAGGAGTAAGCGGCAAGTAAAGAGTAAGTCCAAACGAATGTTACAGTATATCTCTCTTTTGTTTCATTGTATAACTTGCTTCTGTATAGTTTCGCACCGCTGTATTGTATTCGAGCTTAAACCAGCTCGGTTAAATAAGTTCTTGCTATGGATGACCTGGGTTCTAATTACGGGGACTGTAGGTGTCGTAAGCCGGTTGCTGAGGGTATCCAGTGCGATAACTGTGAAAAGTAGTATCACAGCAGGTGCTCCAAACTGACCGATTCTTCAGTAAGGTTGTATAGACAGCATAACCAGTTGAAGTGGGCCTTCTCTCACTGCTGATCACTGACCGAAGTCTTCTCACGACTGCTGCATAAATCTGAAGACCGATGGGGCAGTGATAAAAAAGAAAGTACCCAGAAAGTTCTTGTCGAGCAGAGAAAGTGTAACATATAGAAGGTAATTGCAAAGCAGAGGGAAGAGAGCAGCTCTCAAGTTGAGGATCGGCGGAATTGTGGACGACACATTGAAACTGCACATTGTCGGCGAAAAAATAATAGAGAGATCCCGTAACATTATGGTCCTCAACAATGAAGAGCCAGTAGTCAGGGAGATAAAAACTCGGAAGGAGCTAGATAGAAAGAGGGTGATGGATATTCTCGGGATGGCATGGTCGTTTGCAGCCACCGGTATCAAATGCACACATAAAATGGGTAGCTGGATATTAAGCAATTACACTGGAGCTCAAAACCAGGCACATTCAATATTTATCGAATTTATACAAGTCTCCCAAAGGGACTATGTACTCAGTAAGGCTGACAGAGTACACGAACTGTTACAAGGTAGGTATCAACTCATTCCGGACAACAAAATGGACTCAGAGCTTGACAGAAAGTCAGCGTTACCGCCGAAAACAACAGCCGGTAGTGTTTCGGGTAGACTGTGGGTCCAAGTAAAGGACATGGCCATACTAGCGACTCCATTAGTCCAGTGCAACAGACAAGCTGAGTTACCGGAAAATGTCGGGGATGTTGGATCTGGAAAGATCTCAACCATGACTACATCTATTACGACAGTGGTATGTAGTAGCGGTAGATCCGAGGCTGGCTGTAATAAAGGTAAAGGAACCTCATTCGCAGTTAAGGTAAACACCATCTGCATGACAAAGCAGAAAACCAACTGAAAACGGGAGAGTCGGGAAGCTTCAGTTAGTAGAACAAGGTCAGAAAAAAACCACGAAATTGGTAACAACTAAGGCCAAACCCCACGGGTAAAGGGCTGTCCCTGCATGTAAGCCCTCAAAGGGGAGTCAGGCAATCTGCCACAGTCAGGTTGCTGCCGGGGATGTCGCCCGACCAATGACGATGACAATGCAGAAATGAAAGGGATACGGAGCCAAAGGAAGGCGGTAGGGTTGCTGTGGTCAAAAGAAATGTAAAGCTTAAGAAAGTAGTGAATCCAAACGTTTTAGTGTTGGACAGAAGAGCTACTCAATGAAGCGATCAGTTCCTTCGGGTCCTCCGCCCGGGGGAGTTCTGACACAAAATATTTATCAGGACAAATGCTGCATGGAAAAAACCTCCAGTTTTGGTATACAAATGCCTGCAGCATTAGCAACAAGTGAGGGGAGCTTAAGGAACGTAGTAGGGGTTTCGATGTCATAGCTGTGGCTGAAACATTGCTAAAACCGGAAGCGACTTTATGGAACTGCCCTCTAGAGGACTTTTCCGTTTACAGGCAGGACCGCACGAATGGGCGTGCAGGTGGAGGAGTCTTGCCGTTGGTAAGCAATCACTGCAAGCAGTAGGAGGCCCACTTCTCAGTAAGCACCACAAACGTACAGGCAATTTCCTGCTACATTCAAGAGGATAACAGGAGACTGCTTATTTTTAACGTCTATAGGAGATCACTGGCTGGCAATGACGAGGATAAGCTTTTGCTAAATGTCTTGAACGCTCTGGTTAGTGATTCAGCGAACTTAGTGGTAGCCGGAGACTTCAACCCCCCGAACAGCTCTTGGGACCATGAGACAGCCAGGACGGGTATTTTCGAAGGAATATTCCTGGACTGGTTGCACTCTAATTCGTTAAGTCTTTATGTTCAGGTGCCTACTTGGTTCCGCCACGAGCGTGCACCATCCGTGCTGAATCTAGTAGTTACTCGATATGAACAGGGTATTGTAAACTTGGAAAGTGAGGCCCAACTTAGGAAGAGCGATCATCATTTTCTGAGTCTCGAAGTCCGCGTGACAAAAAGCCTCCCCAGAAGAAATATGTTCGCAATTTTGGTTGAATGAATGTCGCACGGCTCTTGGAAGCGGCATGAAGCACGTCCAGGACTCCTGACGGGAAAAACGCTTCTCTAGAAGATATGTGGAAAGTCACCAAAGAAGGACTTATAATACTCAAAGACCCGTTTGCACCCCTAGTACCAAGAGCTCAAAGTCGTCCACCCTGGTGGAGACAAACGGTGCGTAGAACGCTTTTCAACAAAAACAAATGTTGGAGTGAATACAAAAAGGCCATCGTAACTGGCTAAAGTATAGGGCTTGTAGAAATGCATCCTGCAAGGCCCAGCGCTTGACAAAATACCGCTTTGAAGCAGGCCTTGCGCGCAAGGTGAAAGCAGCTTCGAATAATTTTTAATCATATGTTCAATCCAAGGGAGCCTGCAGGCAAGAAGTAGGGGCCCTGTTGACAAAAGAGGGTAAACCAGCCACCGATGGAACACAGAAAGCCAACCTCCATCGTGATTTATCCAGGGGATCCACAGGATGAACGAGGGCAAGATTCTGCCAACACTGACAGAGTCAAGACCTCACAGCATAATGAACAATATAGTTCTCACTGAGGAAGAAGTTGGGTAGGTTCTATGCTCTCTTAAACCCTCAAAATCTGCAGGAGCTGATGGCATCCATCCAGGCATTGTTATGCCATTAACGGGAGTGCTTCAGCGTCCACTATGGAAGCTGTTTACGACTTCCTTGAGGGGAGGGGAAATCCCAGATGAGTGGCGCGTAGCCGCTGTGGCCGCTATTCATAAGGGAGGCTCGCGGGATAAACAAAGTAATTACAAATCAGTGAGTCTGACGAGTATAGTTGGAAAATGCTTGGAACGGCTAATTAGGGACAATGTTTCGACGTATCTAGTTGGAAACAGCCTTCTTAGCATCGCACAACACGGTTTTCAGAAAGGGAAATCATGTCTATCCAACCTTTTGTACTTCATGGATGAGGCCACAAGACGATTGGACGAAGGCCGGAAAGTCGAAGTTTGCTACTTGGATTTCAGCAAGGCCTTCGATTCAGTAATTCACCATTATCTCATCCACAAAATGAAGTGATTTGGTATCTCCAACCCAATGATTGACTGGGCATAGGATTTCTTACACAACATGGTTTTTAAAGTTAAGGCTGGAAGCGGATTCTCTGAGGTAGGCACAGCCCACAGTAGCGTCCCTCAAGGATCCGCTTGGGTCCTCTCCTGTTCCTGCTGTCCGTAAATTGTCAAGTGAGTGGACTTAGCAACTCGTGCTTCGCATTCGCAGATGATGTTAAGATAGCAGGGTCTACAAATCGTGCCGCATTAACGCAGGATCTGAAGGACCTTCCATTGAATGCCGCCAAGTGCCAAATGGTAACTGGAAGCTGTGAACCCCTGGAATTACCCGGTTCCCAAGGTCCTTTCACCACTGAATGCGTAGAAAAGGCGCGAAGTCTGGGAGTACTAAGCGAAAACGACTTCAACCCCTCAGCCCAATGTGCGGCGGCTGCTCACAAAGCCCGCAATGAACTGTTCAGGCTTAAGAGAGTTTTGTCTAACAGGCAAACAGAAGTATTCCTGCCGCTATACAAAGCCATCGTTCGGTCTCACATGGAGTACTGCGTACAGACGTGGGCTCCCTACCCACGTAAAGATATCCAGCGCAGTGATAGAGTGCAACAACTCGCAACTCGAATGATTATAGGGTTTGAGGGTAAACCTTATCATGACCTATTAAAGGAACTCGGATGTTACTCCATGGGAGGAGGAGGCTGAGAGGTGATCTTATCGACACCTTCCGAATACTGAAAGGCATAAGTGGTGTAAAGTCCACAGACTTGTTTGCACAAATGGGTCAAGAAGCCATCGCCAGAGGTCACAGTCTCTGACTGAAGAAAAGCAGGGCTCGTATAGACCTACCAGCAAACTTCTTCATCAGCCGGATAGCGATTGCGTGGAACAAGCTTCCAGATGAAGTAGTTCATAGCGATAGTGCGGTCTCATTCAAAATGCAGCTGGATAAAGTGTGGCGGGAGATCTTTTCAAATCTTTTTTAGCATAGCGGATAAGACTTGGCAGGTAGTGGTAGCTTACAGGAAAAAGGCAGCGTAATGGCTCGTTTTTGTCTTGGAGTCAGTGTTTCAGGTTATATCTGTGACAGAGTGGCCGTGTAAGCATACCCACATGCCGTAGGTAATGTAACACAGACGTATGTGGCCAAACCTACCATTGTAATGTATGGTATGGGGAGCATAGGTCTTCGGGTTGAGAATGGAGGCTGGTCGAATGGTAACACCCCAGTGTTTTCTGGGCGATGGTATTAATTTATTTTTCAAAATGGTAACCTATCAACCTGTGAACTTTTCAAGTCCATGCAGACTTTTCCCCTTTCGTGTCTCACGTACCGCGGCGTTTTCATACGGTTAGGATGTCTGCTCAGCACAAATCGGGAACCTCCGATCAGAGACCAAACTGCTAAAGCGTTTGAACATCGTCGCCCGCAGATCAGGAGCGGTGATACCACGGGTAGCAACTAGAGCAACCTGCACTCAGTCACATACCGCTATCTATTCAGGGGTTGCTGGTTTGAAGCAGTTCTCTTCTCAATAGCTACACTCCCCCTCACTCCTGAGTCCCAGGCTGTCTACTGGTGTGACAGAGAGGTCGAACCAACGTGACCCAAAAGATTCACTCAATCACAGAAACGCTACACACGGCATCAAAAGGTAAAACCTCAACTAAGTGCCGTCGTGAAAACAAAAAAGGGTGCAGAATAAAACTGGTTATGATTGGTGGATCTTGGTTTGTGCCAGAGATAGAATTAGGCCTATGGAGGTACGTTTATTACACTATAAGTTGCATGTGACCTGTCCTTTTTAGTGCATATTTAAAAAATAACATCTGAAATTTTTTCACGTTTTCGTTACGGGGTAACGGGATGATAGAGTTATTGGCTATATAAAGTTACTCGCAGGTTGAAAAGGCCTTCCCAGTTGGTAGAATACCTGCATAATTAGGGGATGGTGAGGACCAAATACGTCTGTGACAGCTCACCTACGGAAGTGTGCTATTCTGGTGATCCTGTTCAAGAGGGGAGGGAGTTGGAGATTAAGTATAGGGTTCGTTGATGCCTCCTCCATGGAGTATACCACTGCCTGTCGGGCTTGCCTACCATGACTGAGGTGCCCTGTAGTGTGTAGAAAGCTTACGCCAATTATCATGCATTTAAACTGCCATTGGGGGTTGCGGTTATTTTTCATTCATTCTCCTCTCCCTAACTCTTCTTGTCCACATAGATTACTCGATAATCAAGACGGGCTCGAAGTCAAAAAACGGAATCTGAAAAATCCGTCATTCCTGCCTCAAATCAGACAGTCGCAGTTCTGGTGCTGTTCTCTGGCATTCGGGTGCAAATATTCTGGACGCTCCATTGGCGACAGCCATTTCATCCTGTGCAAATTGAACTTGAAGTTGAACTACTAGTCTTCTTTATAAGTCCCTGATCCCCAACTCCTCATAAACCCGTCGCAAACGCCCAGATTAATATGCTGACTTGACAACACAACAGACGGTTCTTGGCATCATTCAAGCTTTCTGTTCTGAAATTAACAAACCGGAAGCCTTGGTTACGAAGTATAACGATTGTACGATCTTCCGGGAAGACGTTGAGCAACGCGTGGCAATAAACCAACGATCCCAAATGGTCAAAACAAGATTGGTTCACAATGTCACGGTACTATTGAACAAATGATCAAATTTGATAATTAGACAACCTCAACAGTTTCGATCGACGGATCGTTTCCAGGGGATAATTACAATTTGATGCCCAATAGGCTAAAGATGAATTATAAGCACATAAGGTGACATTCATACCCAACAGAGTTCTTTCGAGCAGTCAACAAGTTCAAAAACAACAGGGACGAGCCGAGCTCCAAAACGTGATGCACGCACCACTCAAGCAAAGTACAAAAGGCGACAAGTGACTATTCGCACAACTGTCAATTGACGCGATAAAACAAAAGCATCTAGGTCAAGGCCAATTAACGGTCAGAAACGGGGGCGGTAGAATATACAGGGGTAAACGTTTTGGGGGGAATTGGGTTGGGTCGGATTTTCACACGACTGTGCTTCGAAATTCGATACAACGCTGCTGACCATGCCAATTGCTCCCAAGTCGAATCAATAGACGAGTTCAAGATTTCACCTCTTTCGCTCAGTAACACAAGTTATGGGGAGAAAAATAGGATATATATATGGCGCATGGGAGGCCACGAATATTCTCAAATCGGAAGATTGAAGAAAAAATACTGGAATATAGCAGTTAAGGTCACCAAGCCACCAACAAGCACGGCGGAATAAAAGTCGACCAGACAAAACAGAGTAAAGGTTATCCCTATAATGTTCTAGGATGTTTC
>JTDE01002355.1:72063-106486 GCA_014338405.1 Paragonimus skrjabini miyazakii | reverse complement strand
GCTTTCCCTGCCTTTGATCATAATGTCTTTTCTTTCCTGTGTTACGTCCTCCGGAATAATTAAACAAAAGTGGTGTTCCGTTTCCTACGAATCGTGCAACACGCCGGTGGCTTGCCTTCTGGAACGTTTGAAGAATGAGTAATTCGGCATTTTGTCAGGAAATTTTGTAGGACATGACTTTGGCACCCCTGCCCTCCGATCTTTCACAATACTCCTTCGTATGTGCCAACGCATCTTTCAACTTGCCCGCCAGATTGAAGATGACGTGTCGGTGCCCGCAGGTATCGGTGTTTGCAGTCGTTGATTGAGACGGAGGAGGTGGACTTAGAACCGCTGTCCATGACCAATGTCTCCAGCAATTAAAAACGGCTGACGAGTTCCTACAGCATCCCTGCGATATCTTCCGTACTCGGTTGTCACGTGCTGCGGACCTTTGGCCGCTTGGTGTGAACATCAGTGATGATCAGATGCGCCTGCTCGAGAAATGACTATAAAACGTCCATTTGAAACCTCTTTCAAGTTCTTTCAGATGCTGGCCGTGGGCACACTTCACATTTTACGGAGTTTTCCAAAGCCAAACAGCACGAAACGTAACGTTTGCGGTATTGTTCAGCCTGTTCCTTTGTTCGTGGTCAGGATGTAAAACTGAGTGTTAATGACTCCATTCGGTTGATTCCTTGGCGCCCACTGTGGAACGTTTTTATTTGGATAACCCCTGGACCGCCACTCTACCTGCAAACATGACGCACTTGTTCATGATCGTAACGGCTTCTCGACGGTGGAATTATTCCCATAAGTCGCCAGTGAAGTACGCGCACGGTCAGTTTGTGCCAATGAACGTCATAACTTCCCTCGAAGCCGAATATAGTTTGGTCGCCTTTCTGATTACACCTGCTATGACTGAAAGTGCTCGGACAACTTCACTGTGAACTTCGTGTGCGGTCGATGCTGTGTTGTCCGCTGCGGTTATCTCATCCTCGCCGTTCGGTGTCTGTGATCCAATGAATCTGGATAGATCGTCAGCCAGACAGAAGCGGGTTGTGGAGCGGCATTATATCGCGAAGTCGTAGGTAAGAAGCACTGTTGCCTATCCTTGTAAGCAGTTAGTCACTTAAGCCGGGTTTCTTTCTATTAAGTCGAGCGATGGGAGCGACGGCTTGTGACTAGTCAGCGGGAAGATGATCACGAGGACCTTCTTTTCCAGAAGGCGCAAGCGACCTTACTATGCACTCCGCTGTCTTCTCCTATCCATATGGAAAATTATGATGTATGACGGCACCCGATTCCTATTTCGATGGGTTCAAAACTGCAACGAGTAAGGCTATCAGGTCGTTGCGCGCCGGCAGGCCTGAGGTCACTGGTGCTCAATGACATTCTACTGACCACTTACAAGCAAAGGGCAGATGATTCACTAGTGTTCTGATCTAACGAAGTGCCGGGAGGATGGCGATCTAATAACTGACCAGCCTTAAGACTAGCCGGACAGTTGGCACAAGCACAGGCAGCATCTGAATGGGCTGGTTAGGTCTTCAACCATCCCTGTCGACGAAAAATTCAGGGTGTTTAATGCTGGTCACCCCAAGCTGCAAATACCGGCACTGAGTCGACAGCCGAGTTCAATCTAACAAGTAAAAGTTAATTCCAGTTTTTGCTTCCAGTCTCCTGCGTTGCTACCTATGTCCCAGTAAGCCACCTAGCTGGGAACATCAGTGAGCATCTCATCCATCACTTGCTGAGAGATGGCTGACACTATCTATATAACAAATGTTAGACAGCTGAATCGGAGGTCCTTTGTCTGCATTTACCTTAACAGTTACTTGGAATGGTCAGCGCTTGGCGGTTGTAAGTAAGCCCTTGCCACGTCCGGCTTTCAGGAAAACTTTCTATCATTTATCTCTGTGGGAAGCTTTTGTGGTCACAGTAATGGTATTTTTGCATCTGAAGAGCATCATCTGGATCTGTATTGTAGTCGGTACGAAGCAGTATTTTTCCATTGGCCTTTTCATCCACGCCAGCGGAAGCTGCCTATGCTGAAAAATTCACCGATTCGATCATCCCAGCTATCTGAAGGCGTTCTGGTTCTCGCTCGGCAGTTGCCAGCACCGTATGTAGGACGAGACGCTGGGGCTAAAATACCAACTTCGTTCTAGGCCGAAGAACTACAACTACCCTTGATTTACTGAAACAGGCGACAACCTTAGGGTATGTTCGCCGGAAAGCGTTTGTGAAGTGAAGGCAAACTGCTGGTAGTATTGCGGCCAGTTAAGGAAACTGAGATTGGTTGCAGGTTTGGTTAAATTACCCGTCAAACAGATGCAGCTGTTAAGTCCGATCAAATCCCAGAGGGCACGGACCAGGCCCACAAGCCTCTTAGCAGGCGCCCACAATTAACAAGCGGCTGGGAGTTGCGGTATACTGGACTTCACCAGTGATGGACAGTTAACCAACAGTGGCGCTTCTGGCGAACCGGGTTGTCGAAAGCACCGTTAGCTTGTCAGCCGGGCGCTAAGTGGAGTCGGAGAGCAATCGAATGTCAGACACTATGCTGAGCATATAACCCGACCGACTTGTCGATGATGCAGACGGATAAGGGATTCCAGCGAATTACACGGTCACCGTTCCTGGCCGTGGGAACGAACCGCGCTGTTGGAAGGCGGACTTGCATTTCTTGTGATGGTTCCAATCAACTAGATCCTGGCGCTTCCTGAAAGGACAACTGCTCTACTTGTGGCCCTACTGGGAGTAATGGGTGCATTCATACAGTTTAAATGGAGAACCTCAGGCATAACCCCATCCACCGCTCTGATTCTGTTGCGACCTTGGCTAGGACGCCTGTGGACATCAAGCGTACGTAGGAAGGGTTCTTCTGTTCGATTAAGGTGGTGTTATGCTTCAGATCAACTGAACGTTCACATACACCAGTGGCGCCTTGCAGGAGGATCACGGAGCTGTCTCATAGTTGCCAAAGTCAGTGCGCTGTTACCTGCTTTTGTGTTGACTAGAGTCCATAGAAGGAAACCAGGCAATTGAAGTGTTTTGGAGGTTACCTACAGGCTGTTCTTGGAATTTCTGTTCACTCTACTTTTGCAAAAACGCTTTTTTGAGGGGCAGGCATTTACGGGTGAAAAACCTAGATCCCCTGACATAGTATTCAGCTAACCATGCGTAGGTTTCAATTATTTTTCTTTGGCTATCACCTGGTGTTCTTTCCTCAAACTTGCACGTGAAAAGGAAAACATGCATATGATCAGCACATACGTTTGTCAATATGTATATGTTGGTTCGTAATAATCAGATCTTTTTGACAAACCTGTATGTTACACTTGATAATAGTTAGTTGTGAACTATTATTGTTTATTATACATATGCTGTGTACGCTGAAATCATTAGAAAGACAAAAAATATTCTACTTATGTACGTCACGTTGTTGTGACCGCAAAAGACGCTTGACCAGCGAAGTTGTTTGTTGCAGGAAGCCTCGTACGGGTTTTTGGAGAACCTGGTTGGCGGCACCCGATTCGGATTAGCCCATTACAGCGACCGAAGTCAAAGGACGCCTGTTTTTAGCCATTATTACAAGTGGCTGGTGCTGCACCACTTGCAGTTCCACACACACCACGTATCCGGCGTCATCCCGAAAAATGCAAGACCAGGGCGTGTGTGATTGAGGACATTTTATCTATTTGGCCGGTGACGGTTAACGAACCACTAAGCTAGCATGAAACTGAAACCCGTATCTCTCAATAAACAAACAGAGGACGACTACAACGGTTAGATCTGAATTGGGAGTTGTTCAACTGTAGGTGTACATATTAGTGCACTCTAGAGTGGATATGGAGTAAAACCAAAATGCAAGGTTAGACTGAAAGAAAACAGACGAGACATTCATTATAGAGTAAACCAACAATGCTAAAGGAAATAAGGTAGAAGACCACAGATACCTAGGTTTCTGGAAATTGGGTGCGAATGAGTTCAAACGATAGTAGTTGTTGGTTGATGCGAAGAACAAAAAAGAAGACAAATGATATAGCTTAACTGACCCTAACGTATTCACTGCCTCTTAGCCGATGATGTGCTGTGAGTAATTCGGCAACCTACTACACCCAAATGGCTAGCACATTCACGGCCGCACATACTGCAACGCCACATATTCACGTCATCCCGACTTATGGCATCGATGGTTCTCTTGGGCATCGCGCGATTCTGTCCTCAATGCCGCGACTGTTGCTCGATAAACCTGCGGACGCCCGTCCAGATCATATTTATATGGTTTGTCCGGTTCAACGCTTGGTATTCCCAACATCTGAAATCAATGTTACCACGTAAAACACTTATCTGGATAGCACGCCTGTATCTCAGCTTTTGGCCGCCAGGAGTTCGCCTACCTGGTTTCGGTTATTCATAAAGCAGCTATTTTGGAATATGGTCATCGCTCGTCCGCCGGACGTGACTCAGCCGACGAAGCAGATTCGGCATCCGAAGGGCTTCTGTTCCATACATGTCTGTTCGCCAAGCTACCCAGTGTTTGGCACCATATCTGGCCACCGATTACTCAGGATGCGTCTCAGACACTGCAAATGGAAACGACTCAGATAGAGCACGCTACGCTTATACAATGTAAAGGTTTCACCGCCGTAAAATGGTACAGACAGTACCATTGGGTGGTAGACACACAGCTTAATGTTCATCGTCAGGCTGAGGTTCTTACAGACATGTAATCCAAGACGCCCGAAAACAACACTAGCCTTTGTAACGTGAACTCGTAACTCGCGGTCAGCAGACAGATCTGACGATAAATTGTTATCCAAGTGGCAGAAATTTACGCAGCTGTCCACAACATCTTTATTGTTGCGAATTTCAAGCCCGGGTACAGAAGCAGCACCTCCACCAGGGGATGGCTGATAGAAAGAAAATGTTTCACCTGTGCTGATATCCAATCCTAACTTGGATACCGCGGTTGCAAAGCCGTGGCAGGTCGTTGCAATTCGTCTCCGCTGTGTACGAACGGAACGCTGGTATTTGCAGACAGAAGCCAGCTACTTGTTGGAGTATGTTGCCTGATTGAGACGCCGAAACGTGGAATATTCAATAGACGCCCATCCGTCCTGTACCCAACATCAACACCATCTCCCGCCGAGTCCTGCAAAGTAACTGCTACCATGGCAGTCAAACACGTACTAGATAGGCTTGAGGCTAACACACAGCCGTGCTCCACGCTTGTGACTGTCAAAATCATCAAAGGCAGATCCACATGACTGTACCTTCGCCTTAACGCCCACATGCAACATCCTACACAAATTGACGAGCTCACCTAGACATCCAAAATTGCCAAACATTGTTCACAACGCCTTACGGCTCATGGAATCGGAAGCCCTGGGAAAGTCCACGTAAAGGGCCCACAAGGGATGACTGCGTTTCCGGCACTTTTGATTTTGCCGGGTAACAAAAAATCAGGTCGATCGTAGTGCGACTCGCCCGTAATCTACGCAGCTGCTCAGGGACATTAGCCCCGAAAACGACCGCGTTCACTCAGTTCAAGAGGAACCTTGCAAGCACTTTGCCTGCGCAGCTTAGTAAGCGGATGCCCCGATAGCTATCGGTTCACTGCTTGCTACCTTTGTCCTTAAACAACTGAACCGTTGTAGCACTTCTTCCTGCTTCCAAAAGAAGTGAGGCACCTGGAGCAAAGGCACTGGTGGACGTGAACATCAGCTGGTCATGCGTCCAGCTAGAAGACATCATGAAGGTCTGGCACAAACACTTTGGCAGCTTACTAAACCGTCCCGCTACTATTGATTGAGTGACCGTGAACAGCCTGCTGCAACAGGCCAACAAGCCTTTAGTTGCTTTTGCTCTGTATTTACTGGAGTTGCAGAAAGCAATTGGTCAACATCGCAACGGGGAGGCTGCAAGTGTAGATGGATTGCCAGGTGAAATCCTGAAGAATGGCGGGCCGGCGATGGAACGTGCACTACTCCAGCCAGTTCACTCCATCTGTGAGAGGGAGGTGAAGCCACAAGATCTCAAGGATGCTGTGATAGTGCCCTTGTGTAAAGGTATGGGTAACAAGCAGTGCCCCGGCAGCTACTGGGATATCAGTCTGCTGAGCTGCGCGGGCAAGATGGTTGCCAGAATCCTTCTGCACCAGCTGAATACGGATGTATTGGGGGCCAATGGTCCTGAAGAGCAATGCGGATCTAGGGCGAATCGGAGTATGATCGACCTTCTGTTCGCTGCTCGATGGCTTCAGGAGGATTGTCGGGAACGGAACTAGCCTCTGTATGCCCCCTTTGTCGACCTCACCAAGGCGTTCGATTCCGTGAGCCGGGAGGCGCTGTAGACGGTGCTTGGTAAGTTTGGATGTCCCGGTAAGTCCATTGATTTTGACTAGATTGTTGCATGTGGACATGATGGCGAAGGTACAATCGTGTGGATCTACTTCTGATGATTTTGACATTGTCACTGGCGTGAAGCAGGATTGTATCCTGGTCACATCCCTATTCGGTTTATATTTGACTGCCATGCTGACAGTTGCTTTCCAGGACTCTGGGGAGGACGGCGTTGAGGCAAAGGTTCCGACGGATGGGCACCCACCGAATATTCAAAGCTTCGGCGCCCCGACGCGGTTGCATACCCAAATGATGCGTATGATTCCGTTTGCAGATGGGAGCGCGCTGTTTGCACATAGCGAGGATGAACTACAGCGACTGGCTACGGCTTTCGCGACCGCTGCATCCAAGTTTGGACTGGATAACAACACGGGTAAGACATTTTCTTTCCTTCAGCCTCCTCAGGGCGAAGGTACTCTCCATGCACCTTCACCCGAAATCCGTGTTAATTGAGTTGATGTCAGCGGCTGCACAGAATTCTGCCACTTGTGTGGCAATTTGTTCATCGATCTGTCCGTGGACCGCGGGTTGACAGCTCGTGAGGCAAAGGCTACTTTTGCTTTCGGACGTCTTGAACGACGTGTGTGGAAGAATCACAGCCTGAAGCCCAGCACTGAGCTCTTCGTCTACCGTTCAATGGTGCTGTCTATACTGCTGTACAGCAGTAAAACGTGGACATTGTACCAGCGTAACTTGCGCTATCTGTGCCACTTTCATTTGCGATGTCTAAGATGCATCTTGGGGGTTCGGTGGTCGGACGTGTTTCCGAACACCGAAGTACAGCGGCGAGCGAACCTGAACGGGATGGAAGTCCTGCTGATGTCGAATCAGCTTCGTTGGCTGGGTCACGTCCGTCGGATGGGCGATGACCGTATTTCGAAGCAACGGCTGTATGGACACTCGGGATCGGGTAAGCGAAATCTTGGTGGTCAAAAGCGGAGATACCTGGATGCTATACATATATGTCTCACACGATGAAAAACCAAATTCAAATGTTGAGATGGCTAAGCGTTTAACCGGACTGCCTGTAGGAATACGATTCCAACGGGCGTCCGTGTGTTCAACGAGCGGTTGTTGCCCGGCCGAGTTCGAAGCGCGCGATACGCAAGGGGCCGATCGGTGCAATAGGTCGTGGTGACATGATTATATGGCGTTGCAATGTGTGCGGCGGCGAATGCGCTGGCCGTTCGGGATTAGTAAGTCACCAGTCTACTCATAGTACACCGTCGGCGATGAGACAACGAGTACGTTGGGCTCAGGTAGGTCATCTCAGCATATTCATTCTACTTTTGCTAATTATTGCATCGACTAAGACCATGGTAGTTGGGTAATTAGTCCATTGCTCTTTTCAAAAACTTGATGGTCTTCTACCCATCCTTTTCTTCAGCTTTGTTGGTGTATTGAATGATGGGTCTTTCGCCTGATCTTTTCCTAGTCCAACTTTGAAGTTTGTTTTTCGACTTTACCCATCTAAGATGCACTACCATGCACTCATATACTGAAATGCTTCTTGTAGCACATTTTGCATATCTTTCTTGCCAGTTTAGACCTTGCCATTTCAATCTCTCTGTTTATTCCCGAGGGATAATGGTCTCTTTTTCGTGCTAGCCATTTAGCTGGCAAACCAGCATTTGCCGGCTGGACACAAACGTCTCACTCACACACCTACTGGTCTTATTCCCTCGGGTTTACACAGGATAAGTGATATGTGAGTGGAACCCCAAGAAATGCATCGCGAGCCATTCGGGGTGATGGTTTACAGCGCAGGCGTCCTTTGGCTCCGGTCACTGTGGCAGGCTAATCTGTTTCAGATGTACCCAGCCATGGCGACAACCACGAGATCGTGTATCTCTACCATATTGCCTTCATTCTATGGAGTTCACAATAATATTAACGTCGATTATGGTCAGAGGCATATAACCACCTATTCAGGTTGGCTGCCTAGTTGAGAGATATGTTTTCCAACTTCCCTTGAGTAAGTCAAGTAGACGTCCGGCGACGAAATGTTTAGGCCAATAATGGTCGTACACACCGTCATCAGGTTCATGATGGACTGTCAAAATATATGAAATATACTCTGACCTATTGACGAGAACCTTTGGGATATGTAATTTTATACCATTTTGGAAGCTTTCGAAAATTGAAACTGTTTAAACGCCTACCGCTTTGACGTGGACACATGCAAGCATTCTCCCTCAGTGTTGCCTTGGCATAGATTCAACTAAACCAAGACGACCGATCGATAATAACGTGATGAACGAGTAAGAAGTATGTCACCGACACGCGAAGGTGACGTGCGAGTGGGTGAGTTGGCGAACAACAGAACGAAACGAGAATGCAATGAAACAATAAGCGAGCGTGCGGCGTAGTTCGTATGTTCAAGTGCGCGAGTAATTGTCGATATCCCTGCTCGTTCAGACGAATGGTTAAGCGCATGCGAACACTCGAAACGAAGGGGAAGTAATCGACAATCTGAACTCATGCAGTCTATGATAAGTAGAAAAGATCACTTCAGAGAGCCCTCCCAGAAGATAATCAGAGAGTACACTTTAACAGGGTTCGTAAGCTTCGGTTGACAGAAGCCGATTAAGTAAGCACAGTCGGCTCAATTTACATTTGCTGTACAGCATCTGTTTATCACCTGTTCGATGGAGATTTAGACTGTTGTAGATATCTCTACGTATATATTGTGGGCGGATAACTGTCATTCGTATCCGACGTCACTAAAATATTCAGTATGCAGTCGTGTTTGTTTTGTTTCAGAATTTTCTAGTTTTGTTTATACCACCGTTCTCGTCTGTTGTAGACGGATTTTGTTGATGTTTTTTGCAGAATTTCAAAATACCATGCATCTGTCGCAAAGTACGACGTTTTCCACATCACATGGATGCAAATCCTTAATTCGCAGCGTCTGATTTCCGCTTCGGCTGTGCTCAAAATTTGAGGGTTTTTCGACAAACGCTTTTTTTGCAAAACCGCTGCATGGGAGCATCTAAAATGGACCAGAAGGGATGGTTTAACAAAACAACTGAATATGATACTAGACAATATAGCCTGCAAATTTCGTCGGTTCGGGAGTTTAGGCATTATTGATGCTTGCGAGATCCCGGCTCCAGCCGAACCTTAAAAATGTTAGTCGGAGAGGCTGTTGCTTGTCACCCATCTGTTCTCATTGCAGGTAACTATTACTTTGCGACAAGAAAGTTATGTCGTGCATTCTGACTACCCGGAACTGTTATGCTTTTTTGGCTGTACCGGACGTCGAAATGCCACAGCACGAATCAAAACGTAGGAACAAGTTTATAGGTGAGAATAGATGTATGATGGCGTCATTCGTTCTCTTGGTGAAGTCGGTCGGATCCGTCGCACGTGTCGAACCAATCGCCCACCGTGATCGACGAAGTTGATGGATCCCTTTGCACGTGGGGCGACCATTTCTCCGGGTAAACGTAACGAACACCCACTAACTTAACAGCAGTGGTATATATACCGGCTTTCAGCGTGCTTCAGATACCTAACGAGCCAAACGGTAGAACCTTATGTCAAAAAGTCTTGTTGATAGTGGATAAGAAAGTTTCCACATGCCAGTGATCAAGTTCGACCAACCCACTGCCTGCCGGTGGTGTACGACGGAGTTGTTGCATCTCCGGAACGTTGACCTGCGCCACCGAGGTCGCTGCCAGATCTACCGATCTGTCTGCGTTGCTCGTTGTAGTATTGATGAGCGAAAGGGTATAGACGACTGGGTCCAAAATGCCTGAAATTTGACGGATATCTGTCGTGAACTGTACGATATACTCAACGTGTCTGTTCTCTCTGTGGAAGTACCTATCGGACGTTGGGCGTGCGGCATGTGTTAACAGCTCATGACTTGTGAAGTCGATAAGACCTCCGGAAGTGGCAGATACATAAATTTATCACTAGCAGTTCTCTTCGTAAGCATTTTACCGCCATCTTGTTGGGTACAAAAAATTATTATGAAGGCTAGCAGGCACCCGTCGTCATCGGGTTGCTGTCGCGAGACGGTTGCTACAGCCACACCTGATACGTCCCGGTTGAAGCTAAACGGGCGAACAGATGGTGTTGTGATAGTGGTGACAAACTGGCGATGGCAGTTTTAAACTCAGTGAAGGCTTTTTTTGTGGTTGCTGTGAATGAAAATGAGCGAACCTTGCTTCTGAGCGGGTTATTGAGCTGTCGCATTTGATGGGTAAATTTGGGGACGAAACGACGTTAACTAACCCGTCGAACCAGCAAAGTTGTTTGAACGACGTGGGCTGCCGGAAGTCTACTACTGCTTACACTTCGTCGGTGAGAAATATGATCCCACTTTTATACACCTTATGGCCCAAGAACGTTGCACGAAGAGTTCCAGCGGAGAAGGTAGCTTAGTAAGCTGTCACCACTTAATGCGACAAACTGATGAACCGTGACTGCAAATGCGCACAATATTCCGTCAATGAAGAACTGGGACCGAGATACTACCGACGTACATATATACGCCGTCCGGTGTACGACAGGCACCGTGTAAAACGCTGAAAGTTTGCGCGGCGTTGAAGAGGACAAACGGCATGCGAATCACTCGAAAAATCGAAATTTTGTTATGGCTGCTGTCGTCAGTGTGTCCATGGGGACGAGAATATGGCTATAAGCGCGTAATTAGACCATTTTGGTGAACGTCCACCCCCCGAATATGCTTGCCGTCATGTCCCAAGTGTGAAAAATTGGATGCCTATTGGGAGTGGTTACGCTTTTCAGCATCTAGCAATCGTCATATGACATTCAGTCATTATCCGTCGTTGTGAGCACCCTGTGCTACGTCGACACCCATAGATTATTGTACCGACGAATGATGTTGTGCTCGGGCATTTGCTCAAACGCGGCTCGGGTAACTGATAGCTCATCGAAAGTTGAGCCACGCGGATAATTGCAAACCGGCGGCCCTCATTTGACAGTGCAACGGGCAACTTCAGTTGGGACGGCCGGTGGTTCGTTAGCGGATCAAATGAACAGTGAGAATTTGGATAGGAGCTTCTCGTAAGACCCAAAAGTTTTGGAGTCAGATAGCCTGCGGCTGATACCGATCGTGTGTAGCGGCCCACGTCGAACGTCGAGTTCCATCAATGCACCAGCTAAACGCGGCCAACGCGCGTTAACTAGCAGGTCGAAGTTTTCCCGGAAGTAGATGCCAATGCCAAGGGAATGAATATCAGCTACGAGGAAAACCCAAGAAAGATCACAGCGAAGATCGAGATTTGGGCTCGAAAGCCGTCGGCTGAAAGTGCTACTGGTCTCGCCATTCACGGTTCGGAGTGTACTGCGAGTTTTTAACCGTGGATCCGCTACCGAATGTGGAAGGAGGCTAACTTCCGTCCTTATGTCGACCTGGAAATCCATCACAGAAGTCAAGTCATTTAAAGAGAAAAGGTGGCTGATTTATTTACAGTATGTGGCTGTTAATTGGGGCCCATTTACCCTGATGTCTACGCGGTGATGGACATTGCTTAGCGTTTTCACCCTCTTTCGTAGTACCAACAAAGCGCACTGATCTCAGTGCTTGGCGATGGCCGGTACCGCCCCGGGACAGTTTTGCGTGGCACCCTGGGTCGCCAAATTCTAGCATAGGATTCAGCCAGTCTACATCGTCTCTGATATATTTTGATGCTTCTCTTTCGGCAACCCTTGTGATCAGCAAACTATCCATAGAAATGTAATTCCTAATTTCTCGCCCAACTGATGGCAAAAGCGCGGTACTCCCAAACGTTCATACACTGCATCAATGAAGACTGCTAGCTCACCTAACGGACGTCACGGTGACACGATTAACAGTCCCTGTGTGTATTCACAAAGTCGTTGCATCCACAACTCCTGTAACAGACTCTATGGACCGATTGTCGCACGTTTAAAATAAGAACTGATGGCCTTTTATCATCCAGCCATAATCCATGGAACAATTGTTCGAGAAGCGTTTTCTTGGCGGCTCTATTTCTTTGAGAATGTTTTGTCTAGGAGACCGGTAATGATCGGTCAATGAGCCTGGCAAGATACCATCAACAAGGTTTGGTTTACCGCGGGGAAAGTGGCGTGTAAATTACAAAAGCTTTTCTGCGTTATTTGTTACACGTCGGCTCTTAAACTCTATTTCTAATATAGCAAACTAAAACTCTGGATTGCGATCTCCAAAAATAGGGTCGCTAACTTGGTCACAATATGGAAGACAAAAGTCTGACTTGAACCTCATAATATCCACGGCGAATTAACGAGAATAAATCGGATACAATTTGACGGGTATGTCCATACTTTGTGCATTGCCAAAACTTAATGTACGAAAAAAGACAAATGGTCCACTAAACTGGAACCTGCATTATTACATAAGATTTGAGCGGGCTCAGTGTTCTGTAAGATCAAGTGGCCCAGGATGATCGATCGATAATAACGTAATGAACAAGGGGTATGTCACCGACATACGAAGATGACGTGCGAGTTGGCTAGCAATAGAACGAAACGAGAATACAATAAAGCGGTGAGCGGGCGTGCAATGTAGGTCGTATGTTTGAGTGTGCAGGGTACTTTTCGATATCCCAACTCGGTCGAGCGAATGTTTAAGTGCATGCGGAGACTTGAAACGAAGGGGAAATAGATGACAGTCAAAACCCAAACAGTCCGTGGTAAATAACTAGGGTTGCCGCATTAGTAAGAAGCTTTCCAAACCTGGCTTACTTATCACGGTTGATTTACCTATTGTAAAGACTGGTCACTCAACCGCCACGTGGGCATAGCGACCCCTCAATACTGAATTTTGTTCTTACTTGCTAATGGCTGCAATAACCAACGATAATGTCTATCATTCAAAGTTTCAGTCGGGCTTATTTTAATCACTTCAATGATATCTCAGTTCGTTTCTCCTTAACTGTTATTCTGTGGATCGGAAGTTCCGTGCGTTTCAAAAAGCCATTTAAAATGCGATCGTTATACTCGTACTGTGCGAAGTGCGTACCCTCTTCTTTCTCGAATTTTCTCTGTAGAAAACGTCGTGTCCCTGATGACCGTTACCAACTAATTGCAGGGCAAATCAGAGGCTCCGAACGCTTTTGCGCTATTTGAAATGGGTGAAAGCGAAAACTCTACGATTCTACTAGGCTGTCACAAAAAGGTTCTTACTGAGCGATTGCGCAAACAGAAGTTTCTGATATAAGTTTACGCGCCCATTGAGAAAGAATATGCATTTGGCTGTGCGACTACACCCTGTAGACACTTCTCTTGACTCCCGAATTGGTTGCCGATTTATTAAAGGAGTGATGTTTGGCCCTTTACAAGGCTATGATTTCGAAGTAGTACCCTACTGTACATCTGTGAAACTTTCGGTAACCACTTCTTTCTGCCCACCTTTCAGTCCAAGACGTTGAACACCTCTCATCGAAGGTTAATTCACATTACTCGCTAAGTCCGAATACTATGCGCCCTAGGATACTCAAAGAAGCGGCAGTTAGTTTGACGGAACCTACTCGTTGGCCGTACATACAGACATTTTGGGGTGACGTTTCCCTGAGGCATGGAGAGAAGCCACGGTTACACCAGTCTTCAAGCCACACTATCAGCTCTCTCCCACCAGCCGGCCTTGCTAATGTCCCATACATAATGAAGCTGTTGGTAAAGCAAGCCATCCACACGAGACTTCTAGGGAATTATCCGTCTTCTCTCAATCAGTACGATTTCATTCCTGGTCAGACAATGCGTAACAAATGTGGTCATTTTCATGGACAGCTTGTGAAAGACCAAATACAGCGGTCTCACCGCAGAAACCACCTTCTTCCATTTTTCGAAACTTCTGACTTCACCCCAAATGAATCTCTCAAGCATATACTGGAAGCTTTCGCTACCTAAGGAAAGGTACTTCACTGGATTTCTCTGTCTGGATGATAGATATTTTGGAGTTGGAAAACTGTCATACCTTTTGTCTTATTCATTGATTTCGGCAGGAATCCATCAAACGTTTATGACTGAACCCCTGTTATTCCTTATTTACATCAGCCACCATCTGCACAATATCTCCAACAGTGCTGCTCCCTATAACAGCGACCTAGACATTTTAACTGCCAGGGATTTCAGTAATCCACAGGTAGATCGTGACCTGATAAGCCACTGTTCACAAGATCGGAGTCTCCATTAACCCACAGTAAATATGCGCATGGGTAACTCAATGTGGACCCTGACAGTGCCTTCGTGGTATGCAGTGCGTTCCGTAAAGTGAACAACACGGTAAACTATCGGAAGGAAGATCTGGGCATCTGGATTTCGTGCAATATGTATATCGTCCGTTATCACATGGTGGCCACAAAACAGGGGTTGGCCTTAAATGGGATGATTAATTAGACATTCATAGCAGACAAGAAGGCACTCCGAACATTTCACCGACCTCACACAAATCTGCTGGCTTACTACGTCAACTAAACCTCCCATATTGGCATGAGGAAAAGTATGTTCGCCAACAGGCAAATTCGGCGCGCAACGTTCAGTTCCTACTTAAAATTCATGATCACTATCCGACTGAATTTTGACGACACCGCTGTGACTTGTTCTCAAGCAAATTTTTTGAGGCATACGTCCGATGAAGTAGTTCTTCATCTAGGTGGATGATAATGGTCGATAAGTTCAACATCAAACCTTACATGCTCTGTCCTCGGATCTTCCGCAGACGACAGGTGTTTCTCCAAAGCGTTAACAATAATCGGAAGACCATCTATCCGTGGTCATTAGTTGCTCCCCTAAGCTTAGTTTTGAAAGTCCAATAGGTTAACGGTCGCCTGGAAAAATGTAAGATTCATAAACTTACCCTGTCCTGTTTTAAACCCCAGTAGCAGTTAAGTACCCTGTTAGCAAGGCTTTCGAACCGACGGACGCACGATGGAGGACAGAGGAGTCAAGCTGACTGAATTCCGGTGAACCGGGTTCGCTGACTTCATATTTCGTGAAAACTCAGACGCACTTGTTTGAGTAACCGGGAGAAAATACGTTGCACACATTTGCCTGCTTTTAACTATCCTACCGCCCCAAGCACAAGACCTCTCTTTAGACACCGCGAAAGGCAAGCTGGTCGCTCTGCCTTCGGCTACGCGTAACATACGTGTACCAACATTATGCGGCGTGGAGAAACCGCGGACATATAACATCAGTTTTACATATTTGTTATTTCATATCATTTAGCGGGTTACGCGGTTTCCATGATTTGTATCTATGGTGTTGCTTTGGTAACTAGTTTGTTGCGCGTTCTGTGATATTTTGTTTTACACAAGTCACTGTCTGTCTTTTTTTGGCTGAGTAAACTGTGTCGAGTAATGTCAGCGTAACGCACAAGCTCATTTTCCTGCCCCGTAGAGTAGCTTCCATGGTCTCGCCACGGTTCTTTGCCGTGTATCAGTATGTGGTCAATAGAAGCCTGCTTGATGCCGAATGGCACAAACTGGCAGCATTAAGGCACACGGAAACACCTGCCTCGAACCCGGGTATCGTTAACCGGGTCGCCGAATCGAGCAACACATCGCTCCTCCGGGCACATCTGTCAGCATTCGTTACCTTGCGGATCTTGTTTCGTCGTTGTAGTGAATGTAACGATCGGTAGGTTATATTAGCTGATATTGCCCCGATATCGTTCGCTTATCTAACTGAAATTCTGTTCATCATTGAGACTTTCCTGTCAAATTGTTCCAGATTCCCACAATATACGGCGTTTTCCCAAAGTGGCGACTCCAGTTGTGTTCCTGTGAACACATACCACGGACAAGCACGAGCCAAAGGCTCAAAAATTCTGAATACAGCTTGCACACCGGGAAGCCAACCTGATGTTTAACGCACTCGAAGTTGGCTGGGTAGAGGAGCATGTACCGAGAGGGTCGTTCGGTGAATCTCTCCTTAAATTCATACACACCAAGGCCTTGGTTCGGCACGTAAATAAACACACCCGGCGGAGACCTAGCCAGATAGTAGGTGTGTTGGACCCGGTTATAACTAGGAAACCGAATGAAATAGACAACCTCGAAGTCGGACCTCTTGTTGGTCAAAACGATCATTAGGTCTTTAGGCTGACATTCGCGTTAGCAACTGTCAAACCCCCGGATAAGTGTTGTCGGGCCCACGGAGAAATTAACACTGACAAGATTATCAGTGAGGCAGAATTAAAAGCATGGCCATAACATGGGCAGGATAACGATGCCGCGGGAAACCACCGTAGTGGAAGCGCAGAACGAGCAAGTTTTAGGTCTTTAGGCTGACATTCGCGTTAGCAACTGTCAAACCCCCGGATAAGTGTTGTCGGGCCCACGGAGAAATTAACACTGGCAAGATTATCAGTGAGGCAGAATTAAAAGCATGGCCATAACGTGGGCAGGATAACGATGCCGCGGGAAACCACCGTAGTGGAAGCGCAGAACGAGCAAGTTTTATACCACGCAGCGTAAGGCTTGGGAGTGATTAAAACGCACAGATGGACATAAGCGTTATCTGGAGTACAGACGGGGGAAGCGCAGAACCAGCCAGGTCCAGCAGGATTGCCGACTGGCATATGAGGAGAACTTGGCTCAATCAGCCAAGCAAAACCCAAAAGCGTACTACACTTACGCATAGTCCAAAGCCTCCATCCTGGTGTCCGTTGGGTGTATCAGTAGCAAACAAGGAAAGAACGCGTCCACAAATGAGGGAAAGGCCCAAGCGTTGCTCCAGTTCTTTGAGATGATGCATACAAGGGATGGTGGCAGGTCACCGCACGTTTGCTTCGCACCTTATGTACCCATTATGGAGAAGGTGATAGTAATTGCTGGAGAGGTGTGGGATCAGTTGGTTAGGCTGAATGTTACGAAGGCAGTGGACCTAGACGAAATTCGCCCGGCAATTCTAAGACCACTCACGGATTTAATAGCTGCTTCTTTGCCCGGTTTATTTAACAACTCGCTTGCTGAAGCCAAACTGCTCGCGGATTGGACGGTAGCCTCTGTCGCACGGATACACAGAATGGGCAGTAGGAAAGAGGCCTCAACCTACAGGCTTGTGAGCCTTACATCAGTTGTCTTGAAAGTGTTTTAACGGATCTTAAGGGACAGGATAGCACAATATGTCACCAAGTACAGGCTAGTGGCGGCTCAGCAACATGGCTTGTGAGTAAGAGATCTTGCCTTCTAACTTAATGGCTTTCTTAGATTAGATCACCCCATGGCTTAAAAAAGAGATTACGTTGAGGTCCACTATTTAGGTTTTAGAAAGACCTTCGACTTCGTAAATCACAGACTTTTAATGTTAAGATTGGAGGCATTTAATACATCTCCTGGTGTTTTAGCAGGAGTGAAGGCATTCCTGCTTAATAGAAGTTTCTGTGTGCCGATGGAGGGCTCAAAGTCACCCACTGCACATACCACCAGTGGTGTTCCACAAGAGTCAGTTTTAGGTCCCTGCTGTTCCTGATACACGTGAATGATTTGGCGAAGAGGACCAGCAGTCACTGCTACATGTTTGCAGATGACGTGAAACTCGTGGGACGCTCGAGCGAGTCTTCGATGCAACGAGACCTCGATGAAAGTCACCGGTAGACAGTTGACTGGGAACTCCCGTTAAATTTTGCGAAATGGAGATAACTTAAGGGTGTCCAGACCGAGGACCCTCTCAGATGGATAGGAGGGTCTGGGCGACGTGTGCTCATTCACAAACTACTGAAATCGGGGATCTAGGAATACAGTTCATTCGAGACTTCAAGATGTCTATTCAGTGCATGGTTGCAATCTGTAAAGCAAATCGGGCACCCTACCAACTGAAGAAGACAATAGCCTCAAGGAAACCCAGCGTTTTTGTGCCTCTGTGTAAGGCTTACGTGGGGCCGCATCCAGTGTATTGTGTGCAGACCTGGTGTCCAAATTTGGTGAAGGATGTTAACGTCCTAGAGATAATGCAACGAAGTTCTACGACTTTCTTCGTAGTATTTCGGGAAATGGACTACTACAGCAGACTTGGGCACCTTAATCTCTTCTCCTAAGAAAGAAGACGGAAAAAAGAAAATTTTATGGAAGTCTTTAAGATCGTGAATAGGTTTTCTGAGGCAGGGGAGCAGTCGTTTACCCGCAACGAAAATTCATCCCTTAGAGGGCAGGAGTTAAATATTGTGAAGAAAAGAGGTAGGACTCAAATCCGGGCCAACTTTTTCACATATAGAGTTGTGAACAGTTGGAACAAATTACCGATGGTGTTGACCAACACGGATGCCGACTTTAAGCGCAAGCTTGATGCGTGTTGGTTGGCATTATTTCCGGGTACGGAGTGATGATAGGGTGATCAGAATCTACTTTGCCTGATGGCAACACTCTCTCTTTCCTCTGTCCGCATCTTTGCTGTTTCTCACCTCTTGTTTATTACCAATTATGGATAATTTGCGTAGGACTTCTTTATTAGTTACTTGTCCTTCAGCTGTTCTTCTTTTATCGCAACCAGGAAGTAATTTTTGTCCCGTCGTCCAAGAGTCTGATGGATATATGGTAGCTCCAGCATTGGCTTTTATCCGGTTTATTAATCTGAGTATACCATGATTGCTTACAGTGATTCCAATACCGCCTCCTTCCATCATTTAACCTCTGGCATCAAAGAGATCGCTTGCATCGTCCCGATGAGGACTTAATCAAGGATATTCCTGTTGCTCATTCAATAATATACTGTGTTCTACATACCAGTGAAGATTTCGAAACTCTTTTGAGGAGAAGTTTTCCTTCTCCATTTGTCGCAGCACCTCAGCCAGCACGATCGTCCCCTGAGTGTCCCATAACCGCACTCTGAGTGTCCCATGAAAGTCCTAACTGTGCACTTTCGGGTCACTCATAGGACACAGCGGGAAAACCAGCCCGGGCTTCCATATACTATTGTAAATAATTTTCCTTCATTCTACTACCTATTCATGCTTTATCGAACGTTTACCGCACATGAAAACTAATAAATATACCCCCGGAGCCCAGTTATCACGACCGTCCCATGAAAATACCCGAGTGACCCCTGAGTGTCCCCGGCGGGCATAATATGGCCAGTAATAGCCATACATTACTGTATGTCACTCACCGTATTTCATTCCACCGTTGGAATGAAATGAACACATAAAAAGGAATGTCATATTCAATTGAGAAAGATCTACAATGTAACATAAGAAATCATCATTCTTAGGGTTACTGGCATTTGGAACAATGGCTCTGCTATGTCGTCTCCCGTGTCTTTCACGTGCCTTTAATATCCATCGCCGTACTTTTTCCTTGACAAGCTTCGTGCTGAATCGTGACGTTCGCACGCTTTGCTTAGGCACTGAATACGCAGCCTATGAGATACAAGATAAAGTTGCAGGGACGAGTCTGAAATGATGTATTCCAGTAAATAATCAAGACAGGGCAAACGTGAAACGAAATAGTCAAACAATATTCTCTCTAGGCATTCCAATAATGCTACAGTCATTTGCTGGCCCATACCGACCAACCCAAGTATGCCGTCCTGTACTTATACAAAATTCAAACATGAGCCATAATAATACAAGTTTTATGGGTGTGTTTGACATCCCATATCTTCGTAAGTGATCAGGATAGAGCAAAAGTGAAACGATACAATCATAAGGCATTCTTTATAAGCAGGCTCCACTATCATTTGTATAATCGTAGACAGTAGCTTGACAACACAATTTTTCACAAGAGCGGTTACTACAACGTTGCCATCTGGACCAGATGAACAACATATAGATTGCTTGTATTTCATCGTTAAACATACCCAACTTGTCATAAATCCTTGTAAAATGCCCTTCGGCGTTACTGCTATAGTAAAACAACTCACGAGGCAGTAGAATACCAGCCAACCAACGACAGAGTTGCTTCGTCCGGTCGGAAATTCAAGGTGCCGCGGGACGCCATATAATGCAGATATAAACAAAAACGAAAAATGTTACAAAGTTTATCGATTTTATGGCCACGGCGGCAGTAACGAACACTGTTTAGATGTTACTTATTGGATAACTTCTTCGTACGCTGCGTATGAGACGAATTAACTAGTCCCTTCCAAACGGGACTGTCATAGGGCACTCGAGGGGCGGTCGATCGTCCTATGAGCTCCCCAGGTGCTGGATCGTCCGATCTCACTGGTGCAAGAAAATGGACATCAACCGGCTACTAGCCTCAAGTCTTATGATCCGAACGGAACTGAAATGAACTGAACTCATCACACTCTTCTGAAAAAGTTGCAAGCTGCAGTTCATTAACAATTTTCGGGAGAGTGCCATTTCCTTCGAGTAATTTAAACAAACCATCTAGGATTCCATGTATAATTAATGGTTGATCTCACACATTTCTCAATACAAAAAAATTGTTGCACTTTAATTTGGTTTCATGGTCTTTTTGCACTCCACTGCTAGTTTTTGTAGGAACTCCTCGCCGATTGGTTCATTGGCGGCTGCTTTTTTTCTTCACGCCGATTTCGAGCGATGAGTTTCCTTTTCGGCTCAAGGAAAACGGTCGATGAGCAGTTGCGGGCGAACAAACGAGCGATTACTCGTGCTGTTCGCGAATTAGATAGAGAGACGAGATGCCTCGAGCAAGACCAAACACGCATAAAAAATGAGATAAAGAAGATGGCAAAACAGAACGAGATGGATGCAGTTCGGATACTTGCCAAACAAATAGTCAGGAATAATAATTATATAAAGAGGTTCACATTAATGCGAGCAAATCTCGAGGTGCGCCTTTTGTATTTATTAATGCCCGTAACAGTCGGTTGGATACAAACTACAAACTCTCAAATCCACAAACGCTATGGGGCAAACAATGAAGCAAGTTACTCAGGTTATGAAAAGGATGAATGCTTCAATGAAGTTGCCTCAGCTTCAGAAGATCATGATGGATTTTGAAAAGGAATCCGGTTTATTAGATTCCAAGGAAGAGATGATGACAGATGCCATAGATGACGCTTTGGGTGAAGATGATCTTGAAGAATCGGAAAACGTTGTAAACGCGGTAAGTTCCTTGAAGTATGTTGATCCTCATTGGTGGCTTCTGCGTGATCGTTGGGGTGCGCTATCAGCACAAATAGTGCTGGTATTTAATGATTTGGTCTGCAGACCATGGATGAACCAGCATTGATCCATGCGCCTCCTAAATATGCGCTTTATCGCTCGATGGAGGAAATAGGATCAATAACGCCTTGATTATTCCAGTATCCAGATGCTCAATAAAGGCGTTCATGCAGTAGGTGTCCGCTGTTTTCCAACACCACACCTTTAACTTTATAAGCGTTTCCAACTTGGCCATTTAAGTTCAGTTCGGTTCAGATAGCAGGACTTGAGGCTGTTAGCTGGTTGATGTCCAGTTTCTTGCACCAGTAAGCTCAGATGATCCCGCTGTGCTGCGACAAATGGAGACGCAAAACTTGGGTTCGGAACTGAGTACTCAGCTCATGCAATCAGTGGTGTTTAACTTTTCCATCTTCTTCTAGGCCGTGTTAATGTGCATCACAGTTACTCCAAACAGGGTATAGCATCACCCATAGGGATAGCAATAATTAACAGAAACAGAGCGAAACTGTGCAGCTGAGTTCACGTGTAGCACCTACGGTCGTGTATAATAAGGAGAAACGTCTTGGGTGGGTTCTTCACCTTTTCAATCGGCAGGAGATAGGGCATCCAATCCGAATCCACTCCTTCCAGTTCACACACCATTCCGGGTGAATTTTCACAAGGCTCTACACCGAAGTTTGCTGTCTCGTTGCTGATTGTAAAAATATAAGTGGTGAATATTGTTACATTCTGTTTCACCCCATTTATTTTCACAATTCGGGTGGTGTGGGTGGGAAAATAAGGACGACGGAAGAGAAGAACGTTGATTTGGCAATTGACGTCGATATCATCATTAATGTAGGCATCGGTGGCAACAAATGTGAAATTGCTGATCGATACAACATTGTGACGAGTTCCTTATGAACGACTGTGACAAATGTCCTGTGGATTGGATAGGAGCAACTACGGAAGAAGGAATAAGATTAAGCTTGGCATTGAATGTGAATGAAGCTCCGGGGTTGTAATCTACTCAGTAGAACGTCTAAGATGTTCCGGTCGATGGAGTTGTTCTGGCAGAGAAAGCGAAACAATTCGCGATTTATTTGAATGAACTCGATTCCAAATCTAGCAGTGGTTTCGGTAAGCAACTCAAGCCAAGGCTTCTATCCACATTTTTACGGTGACTAGGGGAGCGAGAGGAGCCGATGCAGTAGCTTCTGGCAACCAGCTATTAATCCGACGACGTTTGTGATGCAGATGAAACTGGGTTATTCTGTCCATGCCTCCTCACCCGCAATCTCATTCATGAAGATGAAGAGTGAATAAAAAAGTAAATCAATCAGTGATTGCTAGTTTTATTCTACACAAACATCACGGAGAAAGGTGAATGGAAATCGTTTCTCCGAAATACTGACAATCCCTTCTATTCCAAAAATGTTTCCAAACGATACTTACCGGTCATTTTGAGTGTGACAGAAAAGCTTGAATGATAATAAGTTTGTGGAAGAAGTGGGTTCGAGATTTAGATGGGCAAATACAGTAATCTTATCGAAAGGTTCTGTTACTTGCAGTGTTGCAACCCACAAAACATCGACAATGTTCGAAGTGATCGACTTGACAGATTTGCCACCAAACACGACCGGTTCAATCCAACCGTTGGGTCGTGTTATAGTTGGTGCCTTTAAGTCATCGCATAAAACGAAATCGCACCGCATTATATAGAGAACAAAGGTATCACTGGATTTTCAGCCATCATCCTTGACCGCGTCCAGCCTTCTATGAAAACGTGGGTGAATGTGCTTTCTTAAATGGTGGGTTGTTTTGGACATGGTGGTTTTCAAACAGTAGACAGTATTGGTCAGTATATCTAAGCCCAAAGCACTAACCGTCTTCGGCGTCCTCGTCAAAATCGTTGACAGGGTTATTACTTTGTGTGGCATAAACGTAGACGATTGTTTAGTTGTCTGTTTGGTGTCTACTACAAAGGAAGTCATAGAGGATACGACTATTACTTAGTGAGTTTTTTCTAATACGAAAATAATCAAACCTCACTCTAATGCTAAAGAATATTGGCCTGCTGTAGTTGTCTGACACTGTGAATTGTGATAGTTTTGTAGAGTAGGTACAACTAACAATCCAAGGCAGTGAAAGCCTAAAGGAAACTGTTTCTAAATTGTACCCCAGCTATCTGTTTGGAGGGCAAAACACCTTGACGCTGTTTTAAGTACGGACATCAAGGTTCTGTAATTTAACTCTTTCACTACTTGCTGCAAAGCTATGGTTTATCACCATACTTGTCTGTAAATTAACCTTCACTGACAATCATTGATGTACCTCTCCTTGATATTTTTATTTTATTTCCCTCCTAATTGGAGTGAACCCAGTTCATATTTGATACTCACTCCCAAACTGACACTCTGCAGTTGGTTTCGTTCCTGTTTGAACTCTTGTTCTTTCTTTTGTCACTATTCACATCAAGGCCAATAACTGCTGCATCGTTGTTTGTGATGAACTGTCAGACTATCCTCGCGCTGGGTGTACGTGGAGTGTGCTTGTTTAATTGTTGTGATGTTAGTTTAGTAAAGAAAGGTTAGCCGTTATCAACAAAATGGTGGTCGATTACAGATCTTATCTGAATTTCTGCTTTATAGACTCGATGGTAAACTTCGTCTACCCTACCCACCATTCAGCAGCCTTTCAATAACTCAAATGGGTGAAGTGTAGTGTACAAAGTCCTTTCAAGGGGCAAATATTGTTTGTAACTAGAAAAGATCCATTCGAAGTCATCAGGGGCACAAGTTTTCACAATAGCATCACCGTCATCTGCGAGTCCGTACCATTTCCGAATGTTCAATCACAAGTGATCATTTTCTTTTAGACCCCAGATTAGTAACCAGCTACACTATAACATACTAGCCTTGATGTGGTATGATGGCTTGCGCATTCCGTTGACCTATTGGACTAAACTAGACGATAGGACGATCACACCGACAGAGTCATTCATACCAGACAGGCCAGCAGGTAGAGGCCTGACAAACCAGTTTTGTGGTTCTCAAAGTTGGGAATTGGAAGAAGATTAACATATTTTTCCGGAAAGTGTCAGTTTTAGTACGCGACCACCCACCCGCTGTCTTGCGACACAGGCTTGGGTTGAAAACCTTAGTCGTTCTCCTGTCTAGTTCTATGTGTCCTGGCAGTATCTCAGTCCACGTGCAACCATGAATACTCACAACATCAATTATTCCATACTTCATTGACCGTTTCTCAATGTAAACCATGTTGTTTTATCTGGTGCATACAACAGGGTGGATAGACGAAAATATGCTACTGTTGACCTTTCCCTCACTGTCCTATCAAATTCAGCCCTAAGACCTCTCCCGAATTCCATTTTTAATAATTACTCTACAGGCTCCACAACAGATATATTTAGTCATAACGCTGTGTCAGTAGGTCTGATATCTTACCATCCGACCTCGAGCCTCCATCATCTCTTGCTTAGGGTGCGAATTAAGATAGATGCTTCTAATGTTCGCATTCCAAAACAGAAAGATCAACAGGCTATCATCATACAAACGTTACACTCGTTGAGTGTCGATGTCTGCTGCATTTCAGAGACAGTAGTCAAGGTATGGAACTAACAGCATCCACACTGGTTATGCACTTCGGGTGACACCACGGCCACCGCCGCTAGTGGTCAGGTTGAAGTAAGTTTAATCCCCACTACGACGACTGCAGCCGCATTGGCAAGTTGAATTCCTGTTAGTAACAAACTTTGTGTCGTCCGCCTGACAAGTTCCGCTGAGGCCAGCTCTAGACGCAATGTCTTCAGAAATCTTTTCATTGTGTCTGTTTATGCTCCAGTGGGCTGTAATGATGTCGGTGTCAGGGACGCTTTTTATTCGGGGATATGAACATCCAGGTGGACCACTTTGGTGAGGCCGAGTCTTGTTTAGGTAACGGGTTTGGGATAACATCATATCGCTCGGATAATGGTGGGTGATCGTTGCGACTGTGCGTTGAGCATAAGCTATTTTTAGCCAGCACCAGTTTTAAGCATCGTGCGCGTCATCGTTATTACTTGTCGTCCTCTTTTCCGAATTAGGCTTAGTCTTAGATGGGCCACCTTGCTGTTAGTTATAGGTGGTGTGGTTCGATTCAGGACTATCGTTCTTATGAGAGCACATATTGGAATTCGGACCATGAGTTGGTACGTTGCCGTTCCATTCTTACGTTTGCTGGGCAACGACCCAACCGACAACAACGAATAGCTGTTGGGAAACTGACTGTTCTATCGGCAAAGCATAAGTATCAGGTCGCCCTAAAAAGCAGTCTTAGTAATTTTTACCCTGAAGATCCTAATAGCTGTTGGACTGAGATCTCACAGGCAATTTATGAAGCTGGTACTGTTGTATGCAGCACGGTGGTTCGTGAGTTAAACGGACATTGGGTCTCATAGAACTCCCTGGGGTTGTTAGGTGCCAGACGCAACATTTCTTTTGACAGTTCGTATAATAGGCTCTAGAGGGATATCCGCAAGAAGCTGATGCGTAGCCTGATGACTGGTCATAAGGCTTGGCTAATGAAGAAAGTTAGGGAAATAGAAACCGCTTTGGGTTCGAGGAACGTCGGTAGACTGTCCAAGCTTATCCCTGCTACTGGTCCCAGACGATCTTCTGTTAGTGGAGATGTCAGTGAGGTAGATGGCATACTCATCTATAATGAGTCCAGAAGGTTAGTGCGCTCGGCGGAGCACCGAGAGTAAGTCTAGGTGACCGGCTTTTACTGTGTTACCACTACAAACTGGTGATGTAGCACCCTGGTTGGTAGATTTAAAGCCACCCACTTAGTCTGAGGTCCGCAATTGCATCTCGGCTTTCAGACGTAATTGGGCTACTAGTCCAGATGGTCTCGTGTCGGCACTTTTCAAAAAAGATGGGGAGGCGTTAGTAGAACCCTTGGCTCACTTGTTTCAATTTTGTGGACGATGGAGACCATTTCTCCGTGCTGGGGTAATAGTTCCCATATTCAAGAAAGGTGTCCGAGGCTCTTGCGAAAATCCCAGGGGAACTAAATTGACCCCAGTCATTACTATAGTTCCGAAATCCTGTATACTTCGTCGGCTCACTATCGCTCGGAAGGCAACCATTATGGAACATCATCATCATCATAGACAGCAATAAATCAGTGGTTTACATTGGCGCCTAACTGGCACACAACCACGAAGGAAAAAAACCCGATATAGGGAGAGACAAGATGAAATGAAAAAGGGGAGACCTAACCACTAAAAAATACCCACTTCTATATTCAAACATACAACATCAAGACACCTACACCTTGAAAACAACAAGAGATTTGCTCTGGGCGGAGATGCATTGATGAAATTTTTACCCTTTGCCAAATTTTGGAGCAGCGTCATGTGTGCCGCCGTCCAACAATCGCCGTATGTTTCGACTATAAAGGTGCGTTCGGTTCGGTGGTTCGATTTATCCTTTTATAGTCACTCAAGCACAGGAGTGTACCGTTTAAGTATGTGAACATACTGCCAGCGCTTTATTCCCATACCTCAGCTCAGGTTAGGGTTTACGGTGAACTTTCTGACAGTTTCACCACTATAAGCAACCTACGCCAAGGGTGTCATCCTTCACCATTTTTGTTTAACTTTATGATGGGCGAAATAATGAAGGACTGTCTGTGACACTCAGGATGCCGGCGTAGACCTCCTACCTGATGAAAGACTGACTGATCCTGATTATGCTGACGATAAGATGTTGCTGTCTGACACTGTTCAGGCAGCACCAGAGGCTAGTTCGCGTTCTGCTAAGTACTTCGGAATGCGCTTTGCAGCCTCAAAGTGCAATGTGCTTCTGAAAGATTGCTGTGATTACGTAGGCTTAATGCTAGATAATGAAGCCATGGAGGTTGTTGACCGGTTTGTATACCTGGGAAGCTGCATCAGCAGTGGCGGCGGAGGTGTACGAAATGAAATAGGAGCGCGTATTTCCAAGGCTAGGACGTTGTTCGCTAATCTAGGACACCTCTGGTGATAGAGGCATTTCTCTAATGCTTAAGGGTCACATGTGAGGCAACAGTGTGGACTGTATTACTTTGAAGCAGCGAAAAATGGTCGCTCAGGGTAGAATACATGAACCATCTCCAGATGTCTGACTACTAATGTCTGCGTTCGATCGCTCGCATGAGGTAACACCAACGAGAAAGCAGCAAGGAGGTTTTAAAGCGGGGGTTTGGTAGTGAATGTCAAACGAATTTTTTTGTTCAATCCTTACATTGGCACATACTTCGGTGGCTAGGCCATGTACTAAGGAAGCCAGCTGGTCGTTTGCCACACTGCACACTCCGTGTTGATGTTGCGGACGATCGGCGTAAGGTGTTAGGTGGACAGATGATGGCCTGGCGTAGAGAAATGAAGTAGTCCACGAAGTGGTTCGGCCACTGTAGATCGGGTTGATCTCCCAGGCTGGGAACCTCGCTACTCAGAGCCGGTGGCTGGAGACGTTAGATGATATCGCGGTGGCCGACCAAGTTCAGTGGCTTGATTGTTGTCGTTGTTTGGTTTAATTGTCTATGAAGTGAGTGCACTTAATGGCACGGGGCAGTGAAAGCCGTAAGGAAGCCTCCTTGCTGTTGACACCTTACATTCACTTACAGCTCGGTTTTTTGTTTGCAAGATGTAGGCACCTTGATGTCGAATGATTGAATGCATACTTAGTTATTTCTACTAGTTAGGTCCCTTTCTCTCCCTTTCTTTTTTCTCCTCTTTTCCTTTACAGAGTTTCGTTTTGATTTCATGGTTATGTGAGACCCAGTGGGAACCACTGATGTATTGTTCTCTGTGATACTTATGATGTTGGCGTTGAAGCCATTATCATTCGAATCAATGTAATCCACTGAACACTTAGTTACCATCTCTCCCATTTCTGATCGTGTAAAAAGCCCACATTGTGACAGGTGACTCTGGCGTTCTCAACGTTTGAAATTCATAAGCTTGTGTAATGAGGTAAACACTCCTGTTGGCGCACTAGACCCATTCGTCCCTGATAATTACCCAGTCAAATAGTTAGTGTTTTTATCTCGCATACATTACAACGAGGTCGTCGGCATCTTTCATCATCATCATAATAGCCGTGATCTTGATCAGAAGGTAGCGTAGCTCGGGCTGCCGCTCACATAAATAGTGACGTAGAATATCTTGGAATAAAACGTTAATTATTAAAATGAGACTAAGCGGAAGAGCCTGAAATTGTATAGATGCTGGTACGACAGTGACTGTAACAAATGGCTATTTCGGATAACGTTTTTAACCAGCGATTTGAGTAATCACGAGGACCCCAGCCAGGCAGGTAGCACCTGCCAACTTTTACTCAATAGAACAGTCAGGGTCTTCATATTTCGTGACCGCGTTGTTGCTTCACTACCACTCGGCTTTACCCAGCTGTTTGTGGTGTCAGTATACAACGCCCGACGCGGCAAACGCGCAGCTGGCATGAAGAGTACGTGACTCAAACATCGGCTGTGCGACACGATTAGTTGACCAAGTGATTGCGCATCCCGAGTGTTTCGGAATACACGATCAACCCACTTGATGTGGGTTAATTGGCGGAGACAACAATGGTCAAACACAGCAAGTCTGCCTTTAGTTTCGCTGCCAACAGGCCATGTTTCCGAACCATAGAGTAAAACAGAACGCACACAGGCATTATATACGCTTTCTTTCAGAGACAACCGGATATCTTTTGGAGGTCACAGATGACGCATGTTGGCAAACGTAATTGGTGTCTTTGGAATCCTCGCTGACATCTCATCAGCAATATTACAGGCTGACGAGATAGTGCTAGTGAGTATGTGAAACTGTCCACAGTCTCAAGCCGATTACCTGCAATAAAGAAAGTAAGAGTGGAAATGCCCCAGTCTTGAAGCAGCACTTTACATTTCGAAGATGCGAAGCGCATTCCTTACAAACTAGCCCTGTCGCTCACCTTGTCCAGCATGGTCTGCATGTCTTCGGTAGAGGGGCTAAGTAAGACGGTGTCGTCAACGCAATCCAGATCGGTCAACCTAACGCCAGGAAAAAACTCAACACCAAGTTCACTGGACTGCTCAAGCGCACCCTCCAGATTGTCGTCCATGACAAAAGTGAACAGGAAGGAGGAAATCAGACACCCCTGACGAACACCACTAGAAGTGATGAACGCTCGAGACAGTTGTCCATAAACTCTCACTCTGCTTGCAGAGTGGGCATACAGTGATTTCGACATATTCACGTATTCCCATGGTGCTCCTTTGTGGAGAAGGCAGCTCCAGAGAACGTTACGAACAACTGAATCGAAAACAGCCTCCAGGTCTAAAAAGACCGCGACCGTCGTTTGTCGGTAAGAGTACCGATGTTCCAAGATCCGTCGCAAGGTGAAAATGTGATCAACGCACCCCTGACCTGATCGGAATCTTGCATCGTCTTCGCGTATTTGACTTTCTCTGGGCTTAGTGAGTCGACGTAAAATGAGGCCAGTGAGCAACTTGGACGCAACAAATGCTGGACTGATGCCTCTGTGGTTGTCACATAGGCTTCGAGCTCTCTTTTTACAAACGGGAAGTACTGTTGGTGGGCACCAATCACGAGGTACTTCTTCAGATTCTCGAATCGTCTGGAGGAGTTTCGTCAGTTCTGTTATCAACCTCTCCCCGCCTTCCTTGATTAGAGAAAAGGAGAGTTTGTCTGATCCAGGAGCCTTGTTTCGTTTCAATAACTTGAGTTCCAGGGCCACTTCTGCTTTCGCTGGAAGGCCGTCCGGAACTCAATAACCAAATAATTAAACTCACTGAGGATGTTTGTGCCTGCCGATAGTTTAATCACTCTATTCTTCAATAAAGTAATGTTGTCGCATTGCCAATGGGGGTGCGTGAGATCAACAGATGCCCCTCAGACTCTTGTTGTCTGGCTGTCGGTCTTCGCAGTTTATCAGAACAAATACAGCTCTCCAGGTGAATATACTTGTGCACCCTGTCTAATGCATCATCGTTACTGATGTGCACATGCTCCTGTCGATATTGGCGCATAGTTCTACACTTCGTCGAGGCAATGTGCAGGCTGGAAACAGAATCTGACATCGGTACTGTGTGGAGAACATCTTTCGCTACCTGTCATCAAAGCTTATGGTGACATGTTCGTCGCCGGAATGTACTTTCACACCCTTGTGGCTGCAATTGGCCAAAGTGTCTTCCAGGATATCATCCACAGTGAAAGGTAAGGTAAGACCGGATAACCTTATTGCACACTACTGTTAAACTACTATTCAGTGATACATGGGATTACAGGATGGGAAAACCCACAACCCCAAGACATTCCAAATGAAGTGGAGAATACGCATAAATTCACTGAGTAGTGAACAGCCGTTTGTTAACTCGGAGTTCAAAAATGTGATTACATAGAAGTGAAAAATTGAGGAGAGGGCATTCGTTAATCTAACTGAAGAAAGGTACAGAATGAAACCCAGTGTGACAGCTCCACCTGATATGGATGGCTGAGTGTATATTGTTGCTTAGAGCTTGTGAATAAAATGGTTAGGGGAGCGTACGTAGTTCTGAATTATACTTGTCGTGGTATTACCGGTAGAAAAGGAGGCAAAATGTTTGTGTGATGGGATTAGACTGGAGGTCACATGTTAAGAAGGGGCCATTAACGAGGCAGGCAGCCTTGGAGTCAGGGTTGTTTGCCGTACTCCAAGGTAGAGCAGATTGAAAGTTTGCAAATTAAAAATAAGCATATAATCTACATACATTTAGAAAACCCATTTTTCACAATACGTTAGTGGCCAAAAGTTTAATAGACTTGGTGCAGGCTAGTCCCACAAAAGTTGTCTGTGGAGCATGGGACATGATTGAGTTCACAATTTAGGGACGGAGTATGGAAGACAAACATAGAAAGTATGTGGACGAAATTAACTAATCGAAGATTACTGGATTCTGTGCTGTTCGTTCGAAAATTCACCTTAGCTCACTTTTCATGTGAATGTTGATCGAAACACTGGTTGATGGGAGCTTTTGAAACGCAGAACTCTGTTTAGAATAAACAGATGGACAGTGGAGGATTGCAGCGTCAACGGAAGCCCGTAGAAAGCAATAACATGTAGGATAACTGTTAGGTAAGCAGACTGAAAGAAAGAGTTAAATCTTATGAGAACATACTTTTTCACCGCTCAGTTATATCTGTGACCACTGCAACTCTGGCTGCCGTCGATAGTAGTGATATACCAAAGATAACGGCTTAAAAAATGTAAATGTGCGAATAATCAAATAAGCAAACCTAAACTGTAAAATTCCACAACAAGAGATGTAGACGATTGCACCCTAAACATGTATAATTACAATTCCGAATGTCTGTCAAGACAAAATGGTGTTATTGTAACATGCAAGCCGGCCGTTTCTACTCTGATTGTCCGTTACGCTTGTGGACCAACTCTGGGGCAATGGGGAGACACCGAGGGGACAGCGTTCTTCCGAAGTAGGGGTTCCGACAACAGTCCTGTAAAAGGAAATAACAAGAAACGAGCATGAGCCAAAGGCCCAGTAAGCCATGCACGTGACTTACACAAACGAAAACTAAGACGGCGTCAACAACACAGCAGCACGCCCTGTTACGCAATTCAAATTCAATCTGTGCGCGCTTGCTGGTTTCGACCGCACGTTGCACTATTATGGGTACATCAACAGTGTTCGTTTCGAGGTCAATTCTTTGTGATATTGATACGTTAAAAGAAAGCCACGAGCTCGTAAAGATCGATCATCACAAATGCGTGAATGTAATCGGTACCCAACACAAGGGAGTATAAATCAAACGAATAAACAATTTCCATCACTAGTCAAGTCAGCTTAAGCTCTGGATCAAAACTAATTTAATCACTAGGTTTGATTAAGTGAATCATTGGATGTTAACCCAACACTGTCCAACGGAACGGCCGGCAAGCACAGGGTAGAAATGATGAACACTGACAGACGGGCTAAACGAATACAAGGTAGTTACGTGCGTAAGGTGGAGGTCACACAAGACCGGCCCAAAAGTTGTGTGAGACAGAAAAGTGAATTAAAAACCCGTAACATGCATAACGCATATTAATCCATTTTCAAATCTTGCAGACCATTTGAATGGAACGGGTGTTCACATGCAACGGAAACCTCCTTTACATCGCTCACCAAAATTCGTCCCAGGGTTTTCTTTTGGTGTGTTACAAAGATTCCAGTTATCGGCACTTGGCTAAGCGCAACTCATCTGAATCTGCCATTTGCGAACACCAACCCTAAGAAACTGCTATCTGGTAAAGGCCGTTGTCCATGGCTCACTTCTTGCAGTCGTCAGCTTACGGCCAGCAGTTACGGTCAGATGAAGTTCGTTTTCCATAACACGCCTCGTACGCTCTTAAGCATGCAACATACTATTTGTTATGATTCTGTTGGGATTAGTGATTTGTACATGCCTTCAGACCATGTCCGATTTGACCACTTCTCAGTCGCTGATGATGTCGTACTCGAATCTCTTAGTGAAGCCAGAGTGGAGACCATGCTGACTTTTGACCAATCACATTTTTTGCTTATTTGCATGTTACTCGCTCGTATCGTCCAGCCCTATGTAGCAGCTGATTTCCATCTAGATTCCACGTTTGATCATATGCATGCATTTCAGCGGATTGCTGTGAGGAAGACCGAGTAATATAGAAGATCCATTGTCCTGTATCACCAGATAAAAGATTGAAAAATACTTCGAAGTACTTATGATAGCCGTAAAAGTCTGTTACTAGGAAATGTGCTTTTGTTGAGTTGTTCACCTACAACGGTACTGTGCTGTGATACATCAGTATACTCTTTATACAGGCATCGGATTATTTTCTCTGACTTCCAATTCGGTAAAGACCATATAAAAGTGGACTAATGGTCTAACGGAAAGCTTCCTTCAGGACTACTTAGTAAATCGAGCCGGGGACTTGGCCTTTCATACTACTTTGTGTCCTCATCTTTGGTTGGGTTAGTCGCTGACTGACTGTCAGTATGACCGTGTGTGAAAAGGAATGTTGGATGCTTGCTCGTTTTGTATTTTACCTACTATCTGACCATTTTGCACTTGAGCTTCTGACCGTTTCATGGTGTCGTGGTGGACTACCAAAATCCAGGCTGAATTCAAGATTTGGTTGCTTCGATCACTTATAGCAGCAAGGCAGAAGAGTATGGTTGACAAACGGGGATTCCTCCTTGTGTTTATGCCTTCGAGTTATTAGCACACTATTGTAAATCGCTTTAAGGCGTATTGTACATTTATAAGAACGTCTAACTTAATCGGTTTATTCTCTTAGTGAGTATTAACCCGATGTTGGTTTTATTCATAATGCAACACAGCCGTAGTTTACCCCAGCTGTGTTAAAGTCCGGCGATTGCTTATCACCGAACGCGAAGAATAGCCTTCATGTAGTATCCAACCGTGAACCGAATGAATTTCACCAGAAAATGCGCAATCGTGAACGATACGCCATAGACTTTAGTAGTGTTTTGGTTGTCAAGTGGACTCCTTATTAGATGCCATACAAACTCGTGTTAGTACTGAATCATGTGGAGCGTCGTTTCGTCAGAATTGGATTTACTCTGCTTTAGTGCGCCCGCGTAAGATTACGAGCAACTTTTTGTTCGAATTGTTTACGAATTTAGACTTGTTACCAGCAATCCTGAGACAACTCCACTACCCTACATATCAGGCTCTGGTGGACCCTAACATTGTTCCATTCAAATTGTTGCTTTGGATTGTGCATAACTGTAATCTGCACTTTGGTTTACGATTAAATATGATCTATACATCCCCGGCCAGGACGAAACCCTGCCTGTTCTTCTCTGCTGTTTAACTCACGAGCTGCAGTGAGTCGACGAAGTATAATGGAGGCCAGAACCCTAGAAATGACCGGGGTCAAACTAATTCCCCTATGGTTTTCACAAG